>RJVU01019258.1:7215986-7228494 GCA_003731715.1 Anabarilius grahami | reverse complement strand
GGGGCCAGAACCACCAGGCAGAGATGCAGACAGCTCTTCCCTCGGGAAGAGTGCCAAACGAGAACAGAGTAAACAACAGACAAACACACAGCAGTGCCCTCAAGCACTGTGTATGCGTGCTCCTCTCCAGACAGAGAACGCCCAGGAAAATATGTATATCCAGTGTCAAACCTTGGGACACGGATAAACACACTCTCATGAACGTTTGAAAGGCATATATAAAAAACCCTACCGGAGTTGGTATAGATGCAATCAGACAGAACAGGACCGAAAGACGATGAGATGAAGACTGTCTCTCCAGGCGCTCCTTTATACTTCCGGGTCGCGCCGTATGATGTCATAGGCTGTCGCCGGCCAATAGGAATTGGAGTTTTGGATAGTGCTTTCAGACACCTGGGTCACGTGACGTTCCCCAAAGCGTTTTTGGCAAACGCAGAGTGGAGTTCCCTTCGAAAGGGAACTACCAATAGGGTCATTTTTTTTGAAGGACAGTCTGTCTTGCTCAGTCCTTCACTACAGACCTTATTCAGAGCAGCACCATGACAGGTATGAAAGTGAGGCTGTGAGGAATAGACTTACAGTGATTTCAATGGCATCTGCTTTAAAAAGCTCCTAGATCAGTTTTTTTTCCACAGTTCATGTTGTCTGGAGTTTTTTGTCTACTGAAACTTCTTGGAAAAATTTTGTCAGCAAAACAATCCAAAAACTCATTAAAATAATAGTACAACCCACTGAAGAGGTGTATGTCTATCCCTCATAGCCTCGCTTTCATTCCCATTAAATTCCCAAAGATGGCGCTGCTGTGAATAAGGTCTATTGCGCAAAGACCTCTTGCTCACGCACACACGCACAAGAAACATTGAAGTGGTACAATGGCTTTACAGAAATCACTGAATGACTCCATGTCAGTAGTCCAGCATTAGCACCTGGGTGATTTCAGTTCACCTCAGGTGTTTGACTGAATGAATGGATCTGTCTGTGTAAGCATGAGCCTGTGTTTGAACTTTTATGTCTTCCTGTGTGAGTTCATGCTGGTGGTACTGGTATTCACAGAACATCAAAGTCCCAACAAAGCCTATGATGCAAGCTTGCACACACAATGGTGTTGGGGTAATGCTGTTACACCACACTACCACACTAGAGCTCAGGAAACAACCTTTACACGTACACACAAATATACAATTACACAAATTTAGACAGCTAAATGAGGACACCAAGCTCAGAAAACTGATCATGATACAAAGCCTTATTAATTATATTTCTGAATAAACCTGAGATTTAGTTTATTTCAGTTTAAGCTATTCAACTGAGAATGAATGAAGATGCTCAGGAAAGGAGTACACGTCTTTCATTCTCAAGATTTGTCAAATCTGTCAATGTATTTGATGAAATCTGCATCTCTGAGTCCAAGCATTATAAAGCCAAGGAAGGATCTGAAGCTTGAAAGAGAATGTCTGTAAAATCTGAGAAAGGTCGAGTCATTTCAGTTGTTGGCAGCTGCTGAGGTGGACGAATGGAAATTGCATTCAGAACAACCAGCTTTGACCACCTGGGCTGTTGGATAAGATACAACATGCGCAGTTAGGGCCTCTTAAAATGATAAACTCAGATTTCACAGATCTTCTGTTCCCTGATAAATGTACTGCATTTTATTTGAGCTGGGACCAAACTGTCGAAGAGAAGTGAATGTACAATGTGAGACAAAAAAAAACAAAAAAACACTGGATCTTGAAAAGTAGGCGTTTTCCTCTACAATAATGGAATCGGACCTGAATGTGAAGTTTCTGTAAAATTCCCGTCCAGACTCTGCCGGAACGCACTATTTGACTGGGAACGTGAAGACTGAAAGTCAGGTCATGACATTTTGATGTATCCCAATAGTAACACTTTTTGTCAAATTACCTGCAATGCCTAATAAGCTATAGTGGATGTCAATAAAAAAGGAAGGTCGATTTAAAGGCAGAGAAAGTTATTACATTTGAATGAAAAGTTATTACAAAAAAACATTTTGTTTTTAAGACTAGGAATGTGTATTAAAAAAGTAAATAGAGTCAATATTCTAAAGACTATGTAACTTCGTACTCTGTGAAACAATATTTCCCTTAGAATTTAATGTGTATAACTTCACTTAAATGGCTTGTCCACATTCTTTTCAGGGCTGTTTCTTTCAGTTTAGTGGCTCAATGTAGTATCTGAAGACACAACAGGAAGTATTTGGCCACATCAGAGAGATTTCAGTAAGTTTTGGTAGCATATTTTCCTTTTCCATGGTTGCCTCCCCCACCCGCGTCTCTTTCTCATATATTTCTCTTCGTCTCTCACCATGAGGGATTCCCCTAGGCTGTTCCCATCTTGGTCTCCCAAACACAGCCCTAAAATAAAGCCCTAAAACTTGCCAAAACAAGATTAGGTAAAATAAAACCAACAAGCAGGATGTTAAAATAAACCCTTTTCCAGTGATGGTGGCCAAGACGTCTATTATGTGAGATGAATGGTGTTTAAGGGCCTGCTGTGCACTGTGGGGTAAGTACAGGAGAGAGTGAGGAAAATTCAGAGGAAATAAGTGGGTAGTGTCAGAGTGCTTAGCCTTGTTCTGGGAGAAATATTCTCCAAATGATAGTTCTCATTTAAACTTGATCATAGCAGAATGGCCACAGGAACCAGTGTGTGGCAAAAACAACACATAAAATTTGTTGACAAAGTATTTTGGTAAGTTAAGTGAATTACATGCTACATGCTCCAATCAGAAGTGTAATGCGACAATAGATATGTAATCTATTGAATTCACTCATGATTTCAGAAATAAGATTTTCTGGAAAAAAATGTGTAGTGTCTGTCCATGCAAAAGTTACCTCCACAATTTAAGGATGTTGCTGTTGGTTGCTAAGCTGTACTGAGTATGTTAGAACAAGTTGCTTTGCGGTTGATAGGGTGTTGTGGGTGGTTTCCAAGGAGTTACTATGCAGTTACTAAGATGTTCTGAGTGAAGTGAAGTGAAGTGAAGTGAAGTGAAGTGACATGTGGCCAAGTATGGTGACCCATACTCGGAATTTGTGCTCTGCATTTAACCCATCCAAGTGCGCACACACACAGCAGTGAACACACACAACGTGAACACACACCCGGAGCAGTGGGCAGCCATTGCTGCGGCGCCCGGGGAGCAGTTGGGGGTACGGTGCCTTGCTCAAGGGTCTCACCTCAGTCGTGGTATTGAGGGTGGGGAGAGCGCTGGACATTCACTCCCCTCACCGACAATCCCTGCCGGACCTGAGACTCGAACCCATGACCTTTGGGTTACAAGTCCGACTCTCTATCCATTAGGCCACGACTGCCCCCTAAAGTGGTATGTAGGCTAGAATATTGCTGTGCAGTTGCTAGGGTGTGGGTTGCTATGTGCTGGCTTAGCTGTTCTGAGCATATATATGTATACGTAACTGCCTCATTTGGGACTGTTTCTATGGGCACCTATACGTAAGCCTTTCGCCATATTGGAATCTGGTCCATGAGCACTGTGAGCAATTTGACTGTGTTTTGCAACCCTAGGTATTCACATGTATAACTATTATCTACAATACTTCTGAAACTCAACATGTCCTGTAACTCACAAAGTAGAGAATTGCTCTAGCATCAGCAAGGTCATGAATTCAATTCCCAGTAAAAAAAAATAAAAATAACTGATAAAATGTGTACTTTGATTGCAATGTAAGTCACTTTTGGATTAAGTGTCTGCCAAATGCAAAAATGTAAATCCAACAGACTTCAACAAATAAGTTTACAATTAATGTTAGATGATTCTGCATGTGAAAAATAAAATTAAAAAAAAGTTAAAGCTATAATATTGATCATCAGAGAACCTTACAGCCAAATTGCTCTTAGCTTATAAGAAGTGATTATAAGCATTCTCAGACTTGTGAAAGATTATCACATTTCTTTGGGAAATTACAACGCAATGTTGTGGCATGCTGAAAAACTCTTAGTGGTTTTTACTTTCAGTGACGTCAGCATCTGAAATGACGTGATGACGTGTCTGCAGCAGTTGAATGAAGTAACTACGTATAGATATGTATAGAAATCTATGGTTCTAAGTAGTTTTTAACATCATTCTTTGAGGTTGTTAAGGTGTTGCTATGTGGCTACTAATGTTTTTAGGATTTTAAGGTTCATTACTAGATGACTACCCAGACTCTGAGCTGTTCATGTTGATTATTTTCAAAATAATCTTGTGTTAATAATACACTAACAGTTGTCAATTTGAACAATTATTAAACATGTAAGCAATAAGTAAGCAATAATTGACCACGGGCCGGACCACAATCATTTATACTGCCTAGCTCATAGTTACCACAGCTTAAGACATTGTTCAGAAGTTTTATTTGAAGATATTAGTCAGGTGTTTTGTGATTAAAACTGTATAACAAATTTATTAGGCATTTCATCCCAAGCCTCCACTGCTAATTCCATAACATGGAATTAAACTGTAAGACCAAACTGTAAGTTTAACTGCTTCAAAAACAGTGTTTACCACCTCACTACCTAGAAATGTCATGTATGCTTTTCAGTTGTGAACTATTTTATAGAAAAAGTTGATCGCAGGCAGTGCTGACAATACTTTTTTATGTGCATGTATGTTTCAGAGTGTGTACAGTATGTGTGCATGCAAAGAGAGAGAGAGAAAGGACAAGAGAGAGGACAAAGCATACTTTCTATAGATAATAAAAGGGAATTTAGTAGGTAAAACATGGAAATTGTTTGTCATTTGTATCCTTTTGTTTACTTTTGTTCATTTGTTGTTGTAATGTAGACTGTAAGGATATTTTAATTAACTGAAATAATTTGGCAAAGTAATATGGAACTGTGAAAATGTGACATTAAAAGTGTATAAATCACTAATTTTTAGAAAGTAACACTGTCCAACACCGACATCAGCAAGTAAAGTTACAGCGGGAGTCTGCATCTCTCTTGCCTCCCCTGAGCCCATTGAGTTTTAACGGACCCCCTAACGCATGCCATGGGTTTGGTGTGGGCTAATTGAGAATAAATGGGAGAAAGTCACGTGAGAGGAGACAATGCCTTCATCGCGCTATGACTGGTTATGATATGGTTATCCCTTTTTTTTTTCGTGCGCGTTCAAGTAAACAACTCACACACTTAGATATCACCACTTTATGTCACGTCAAAATCAAAATTGAAATGGCCTGAAAACATGATGACTGTGGGTTAAAGGTTTGAAAAAATTCCTAAATAAGAACAATACTAATAATACTGATGAATGTCTTAGCAAACACCAAAAAATAAAAAATAAAAAAAATAAAAAATGCTCTGCAGCACTAAAAATTACACAAACATTTGCACTAATCATTACTGTAGAGTGCCATTAAATCGGACTTGTAACCCAAAGGTCATGGGTTCGAGTCTCAGGTCCGGCAGGGATTGTCGGTGAGGGGAGTGAATGTCCAGCGCTCTCCCCACCCTCAATACCACGACTGAGGTGAGACCCTTGAGCAAGGCACCGTACCCCCAACTGCTCCCCGGGCGCCGCAGCAATGGCTGCCCACTGCTCCGGGTGTGTGTTCACGGTGTGTGTGTTCANTTTTTTTTAACCTTGTTAGATTTCTGCATCATTATTTTGTTATATTCTTACATTTAACCAAAAAATTCAATTAGAATAAGACACCATAGTGTTACCTTTTACATTAAATCAAAAGTAACATAATCCGTTTTTGCACTGCATTAATGGCACAGAAGCTGAATCCAAAGCAGCATTTAGATGTATTCACAGTGCAATTGCATAAATAATGCTAATAGATTAATGTTATAAAAATAATATCTTGAATATTTAAATATTGCCTGAAACGTCTGCTTTGTATGTGCTGTGTGTGTGAAAAAATAAAAAAATAAATAAATAAGAAAAAGGAGTGTGTATTTTTCAGTTTTTTCTTGAAATTTTTTTTTTTCAGGGATCTACGCACCTGGTAGAGTCGGTAGAGCGCAGTGATTTCATCCTTTTGAATATTGAAATATAAAATTATTTTTGTATTTTCATTGGCGAAATAGAGCAAAAACAGACAATATTGTGTTAAAAATGTAACTCGCAATATTAACTTAGTTTATTGAACTGCTGTATAAAATCAATATCACATTTGGAATTGTGCTGATATTTGGAAAGCACAAAACTCATACATGGGTAATTTTGCTCCATATTGAATTTTGGGGTCACTCGAACTACACTGTACACAAAGTGAAAGTGTGCACTGTCAAAGCAAGTTTTTGTTAGTTTGTTTTTTGCAAAGTGAGTGACAAACTCAATAGCATCAGCTTCCACATTGTTAAACTATACATATAGCACACTCCTATTTAGTACAAATATTTAGTATATATTTAGTATTTAGTATATATCACTATAGTGCTGGTCCAAATAAAAAATAAAAAAACATGGTTTTTCTATGATGCTTTCTTGTTATTGTCTTCAGCAGATTGTAAAAAAATTGAGGCTTAATGCAGTTAATAAATAATGCAATTTAGTTGGATATGTCTGCACACCTCGACTTTAAACAAAATAACACCTCAATGTAAAATAACATTACAATACCTACCAAATCTGCGGGAGAAAATGCCCATGATGGAGCTCTCCTCCACCACCCTCAGGTCAGCCAGCAGTGCCAGCTCCAGACCTCCAGCCACAGCATACCCACTGACTGCTGCGATCAAGGGTTTTGAGAGCCTCAAACGAGACGGACCCTACAGCAAACAACACACATTATAGACTTTAGTGACAGTACACTCAACCCTCCACTATAAAGGACATTTACAATGACAGTGATTGAATCACTGGAAGTAGCTAACTCGCTTTTACTAGTAGGTGTTTCCAGCAGTATCATATGGTAGACTGCACGAGCTCCGCAGTCTGAACTCATGTTGGTAGTTGTCCATGGTCTCTGTCGCTCACGTGACACATTACTCATTTCACATGTAAAGAAGATGGTCAGCCACAACACATCTAATTTTTATGTAACACTTTATTTCGATGGTCCACTTTAGACATTCTACTAACTATAAGCAACTTTGCAACTACATGTGAACCAACCAGTCATTAGAGTATTAGACTGTCTTCTTAATATCTGCTAACACTTTATTTTGATGGTCCCCCAACAGACAAGTAACTTTGCAACTACATGTCAACTTATTCTACTAACCTGAACCCTAACACCATATGACACAAACATTGCGGTGAAAGGAATTTATTTTTTTATTTTTTTAACGGAGAGGTGTTCTAATCTCTTTTCAAGCTGGCCAACCAAAAAGATTTTTACCCAGAGCTGCTGATATTACGTAAAACTACAATTTGGTGGTGCTCACAAACAGACTACTTTGCTAAGCGACAGAAACCAACTCTCTTGTCTCTGTTGTCTCGCCATAGCAAATACAAAAATCTGTGTGAACAGGTCTTAAGGCTCAGAGAGGGTGGAAAAGGGTCATGTAAAACTGTTTTTAATAGTTATAATATTACAAGCTGAATTAAAGGGAATGTATTATATAACTCCTTTAGTATAAAAGGATTAGTTCACCCAAAAATTTAAATCATCCCATGATTTACTCAAACTCAAGCCATCCTAGGTGTATATGACCATCTTCTTTCAGACAAACACAATGGGAGATATATTTAAAAATATCTTTGCTCCTCCGAGCTTTGTAATGGTTGTGAATGGGGGGCCACATTTTGAAGCAAAAAAAAAAAAAAAAAGAATCCATCCATAATAAAAAATAATCCATACAGCTCCAGTGGGTTAATAAAGGCCTTCTGAAGTGAAGCGATGTGTTTTTGTAAGAAAAATATCCACATTTAAAACTTTATTAACTATAATAACTAGCATCTACGCATCGATTTGTGGTGGAAAAGCATCCTTTGACCCGACACAATGACGAACGCGAAGGCGCACAGGATAGAGCAAAACAAAACTCCGGTCACGAATTAGAAGTCTAAAACAATAATTTTTAAAGAGTGAGTGAAGAGTGAGTGAAGAGTGAGTGAAGAGAAATGTCGGAGGATTTTGATATAAGAGAAGAGGAGCTCGAGTTTGTTGCCCAACCCTACTTGTTTGAACCGCGAGAGGCGTCTAAGCTTACACTACTCCTACATCCTGCGTCATACATTGCATCACGGGTTACTCATTTGGCACAAGTCAACTTGAGCATTCTGCATACAGTTGTCTGCCGGAAGCTAGGTATTTGAATTTATAAAGTTTTAAATATGGATATTTTTCTTACAAAAACGCATCGCTTCGCTTCGCTTCAAAAGGCCTTTATTAAACCCCTGGAGCAGTATGGATTACTTTGATGGATGGATGCATTTTTTTTTTTTTTGCATAAAAGGGGTACCCCATTCACAACAATTATAAAGCCTGGAGGAGCAGGAATATTTTTAAATATATAAGACTGTGTTCGTCTGAAAGAAGATGGTTATATACACCTAGGATGGCTTGAGGGTGAGTAAATCATGCGACAATTTTCATTTTTGGGTGAACTATCCCTTTAATGTGCATACTGCATCTGAGAATGACCACTCCGTACCATGGGACCAGGATTACAGCGGACATCTTGCTCCAGTTTGAGGGAACTATCATGGGCCAACTCCTTCAGATCCATTCCAGCACAGAAATTCCCTCCTGAAACAAACAACTCAATTATAGAACAAAGCAGATTGAACCATGAAAGTGAGACATCATAGCATGAGTATCACTTTCATGTGTTCAGCTCTACATGCTCTATCCTTATATTAGTATTTTGACATGAATTCAAGTTCTAAATTATGTATGAAAAGAAACTGAAGAAATTTACATGACTAATCTGATAGTTCATATTATTCAGTTCTTATTGCGTAATTACACTGCAAAGTACATAGCCTTTTATTTTATTAATATTACAGGTCCTTCTTAAAAAATTAGCATATTGTGATAAAGTTCATTATTTTCCATAATGTAATGATAAAAATTTAACTTTCATATATTTTAGATTCATTGCACACCAACTGAAATATTTCAGGTCTTTTATTGTTTTAATACTGATGATTTTGGCATACAGCTCATGAAAACCCAAAATTCCTATCTCAAAAAATTAGCATATCATGAAAAGGTTCTCTAAACGAGCTATTAACCTAATCATCTGAATCAACTAATTAACTCTAAACACCTGCAAAAGATTCCTGAGGCTTTTAAAAACTCCCAGCCTGGTTCATTACTCAAAACCGCAATCATGGGTAAGACTGCCGACCTGACTGCTGTCCAGAAGGCCATCATTGACACCCTCAAGCGAGAGGGTAAGACACAGAAAGAAATTTCTGAACGAATAGGCTGTTCCCAGAGTGCTGTATCAAGGCACCTCAGTGGGAAGTCTGTGGGAAGGAAAAAGTGTGGCAAAAAACGCTGCACAACGAGAAGAGGTGACCGGACCCTGAGGAAGATTGTGGAGAAGGACCGATTCCAGACCTTGGGGGACCTGCGGAAGCAGTGGACTGAGTCTGGAGTAGAAACATCCAGAGCCACCGTGCACAGGCGTGTGCAGGAAATGGGCTACAGGTGCCGCATTCCCCAGGTCAAGCCACTTTTGAACCAGAAACAGCGGCAGAAGCGCCTGACCTGGGCTACAGAGAAGCAGCACTGGACTGTTGCTCAGTGGTCCAAAGTCATTCGGAAATCAAGGTGCCAGAGTCTGGAGGAAGACTGGGGAGAAGGAAATGCCAAAATGCCTGAAGTCCAGTGTCAAGTTCCCACAGTCAGTGATGGTCTGGGGTGCCATGTCAGCTGCTGGTGTTGGTCCACTGTGTTTTATCAAGGGCAGGGTCAATGCAGCTAGCTATCAGGAGATTTTGGAGCACTTCATGCTTCCATCTGCTGAAAAGCTTTATGGAGATGAAGATTTCGTTTTTCAGCACGACCTGGCACCTGCTCACAGTGCCAAAACCACTGGTAAATGGTTTACTGACCATGGTATTACTGTGCTCAATTGGCCTGCCAACTCTCCTGACCTGAACCCCATAGAGAATCTGTGGGATATTGTGAAGAGAAAGTTGAGAGACGCAAGACCCAACACTCTGGATGAGCTTAAGGCCGCTATCGAAGCATCCTGGGCCTCCATAACACCTCAGCAGTGCCACAGGCTGATTGCCTCCATGCCACGGTGCGTTGAAGCAGTCATTTCTGCAAAAGGATTCCCGACCAAGTATTGAGTGCATAACTGAACATAATTATTTGAAGGTTGACTTTTTTTGTATTAAAAACACTTTTCTTTTATTGGTCGGATGAAATATGCTAATTTTTTGAGATAGGAATTTTGGGTTTTCATGAGCTGTATGCCAAAATCATCAGTATTAAAACAATAAAAGACCTGAAATATTTCAGTTGGTGTGCAATGAATCTAAAATATATGAAAGTTTAATTTTTATCATTACATTATGGAAAATAATGAACTTTATCACAATATGCTAATTTTTTGAGAAGGACCTGTATATTATCTGCAAGACAAGTACATTTTTTTTTTATATACTTTAAATATTTTAAGTACATTCAAAATAATTAAGCGCACTTGTTTTTCACAGGGAAAAACATGCAAATTACAAGTCATTTTAAACTTCAGTGAAAAGTTACCAGTTAAAACAGTCCTTCAGTGTACTTCAAATCTGCTCGAACGAGCAATTATTCATAATTTAGCTGAAATGCGAACATGCCATGGACTCAATTTTCTTAATGGCTCCCTAATGGACTAGACCAGTAAGTCATCTTGTGTAATGTGCTCAAATGCATTTTAATGTCCATTTAAATGTCTGAGATACAGTAGATGTTAACAAAAATAAGGCAGTTCTTGTGTGGCCATAATTAACTCTTACACTTCTTCAAACTCAAGCAATTACTTTCATCACACATGTTGTTGTCTATGTAATGTTATCTGCTGTGTTCAGTTCACCTGCAGATGGTCCTCTGGCTGGGATCCAGGTTTAGAGTGTGAGAGAAAGCAAAACCTCTCGTTTAACTCATGATAAAGGTGATTGAGGAAATTTGAGTAGGGATGGTTGATCCAGGTTGAACAAATTATTTCTATTGAGGGTGTCCAATCTGATGGCCTGAGATAATGTTTTCAGCGTGGTAATATTGTCATCACAGGCTTTGACATAACACAGGACTCTTGTAGTCATGTGCTGCCCACTCAGTCAAGACTTAACAGCTTTTAGTATATGAAGGCCGCACATTTCAAGGAAATGTTAGTACGCTTTAGACATAACCAAATAACATTTAATATCTACAATACAAATTCCAAAAAATGCCAAATAATAATAATTTTAAAAAAAATGTGAGACATGCATTTGGACNAATATTGTCATCACAGGCTTTGACATAACACAGGACTCTTGTAGTCATGTGCTGCCCACTCAGTCAAGACTTAACAGCTTTTAGTATATGAAGGCCGCACATTTCAAGGAAATGTTAGTACGCTTTAGACATAACCAAATAACATTTAATATCTACAATACAAATTCCACAGCAGAAGTTGGAAAAAATGAGGGGAAATTGCATTTATGAACTATTCTTTGTTTTACTGATCAATCAGACGACATTCTTATTCTTTCCACCAACCATCAAACTGCACTAAAGTCAGTCCACTTTTTCACAGTGTGTCACAGTAGTGTGTAACTGAACTTACCGACTCCATAAAGCACTGCCACAAGAAGGCTGTTGTCCTGGTCAAAGGCTGTGAGCTCCTCAGTCAGTCTCTGAGCAGTCTCTTGATTTACTGCATTACGCGCTTCAGGACGGTTAATCCCAATAACCATCACCACACCTCTCCTTTCAGAAACCACCGTCCCACCTGTACCTGTCACAATCATGAGAGGAAACACAACACTTGAGCAGAATGAATCTGTTTGCATACAGTAGATAGAGTCTTAAAAACAATAAAAAATGCCAAATAATAATAATTAAAAAAAAAATGTGAGACATGCATTTGGACACTTAAGACATTAGATAAAATATTAAAACAAGGTTCATTTATTTTAAACGTCTACAATTGTATCATTTTAAAACTTAAAAAACTTTCTTTTGTGAAATGTCTTGCTAGAAAAGTGTGCATGTGTTAACTTTCTCTAAAATAAGTCATATTTCCTTTAATATTTGTATGTATGCAATGCAATGACATTCTCATTATTGATGTGTACAAATGCCTTTCAAGGACAACGTATAGGTTCTGCAAAACAAGAAAATCGTTTTTTTTTTTTCATGATTATACACAACCTTTCTCTCATAGATGATGATTTAATTTATTAATTAATCTACTGTCTTACTGTTAAATAAATAAACAATCAAACAATCTCATGCCCTGTTTACAAGGTCTACACTGAAAGTGGGCAACAGAACAGGCATTCAGGGTTGCCAGGTTTTCACAACAAAACCCGCCCAAATGCTACTCAAAACTATCCCAAAATAAAAGCAGGGGAGCGGGAAGTCATTTGAGGTAGGGGGTG
>RJVU01019258.1:7185276-7200755 GCA_003731715.1 Anabarilius grahami | reverse complement strand
CGGTGCTAAAAAGGCTGTTGTCTTCCCTTTTGCCAAATAGGTAGGAAAACACCCATAATGCACTGGGCATGTTGCCATCCAAGGTCACTCACTCCCACCAGTCTGCTATGGATACGTTTACCAGAGTCAAAACCACCTTGCTTTAGTAGGAAATACTTCTTAGCAAACATTTAGTCATAATGGTGTCGACTTGTATTGTTCCTGGATGCAAGATTTCAAAAATTAAACATTTAGCAGAAGTTTGTTACTTTCAGTTGCCAGTGAAGGATCCAACGCATTGTAGGCAGTGGCTAAAGGCTGCAAAGATTCATAAATATAGAGAGAATGCTGTTAGAGAAAATCTGAAAAACCTCTTTGTTTGTAGTTAACATTTCAAATCTCATACTTTGAGTAGGTACTTATTTTGAATAAGTAATTACTTCACAACCACTAAAAAAGTATGTTATATATAGTATAAATGTGTGTAGTTCTTTTACCGTTTATCTCCTAGCAGGGAAGTGTGTGATTTCGGATGCAAGCCATAATCTTCAGGAACGCTTGATAAATTACATACGGGTGTTAGATAGGGCTAGGAACAGGAATGGGCAACCCTGATGTAAATATATGACACATTTTTTTGGATGAACTATTCCTTTAAAGTTTGTTAAGCAACAGAAAGCTAAGAATACATGTCTCTGGCATAGTAGAAAAATACTTTAATTGTTGGTCATGGTTTTTAGCATCCATCTTAAAACAAATAAAATTAAACTGATATACTCAGTTAAATTAAATAGACCCTCTTGTATATCAGTTTTAGAATAGCAAATATCTCATTTTTAAAAGTAATGTGCAAAAAAGCAGCGCTAAGTACAGCTCAAGCAAAAATTGAACATAAAAAACAAGGCTATATACACAGATATTTATGAATAAAGACTGGCAGTTAAGTTTAAATGGTAAACTCTTAGGCCTGGTTTCACAAAGTTTAGATTAAGCCAGGATTAGGACTTAGTTTATTTAGGATATTTAAGTAGCTTTTATAAACGTGCCTTAGAAAAAAGAAGAAAGAAAAAAAAAACATTACTGGTGTGTATCTTGACAAAACAATGGCACTGACATATTTTAAAATATGCCTTGTCTGTGAAACCGGGGGTTAGTGCTTTATAGCTTAAGCACAAAATACTAGTATTTTTCAGTCCTGTTAGCAGTGGAGTATTATTATTAATATTATTATTATTTTAAATAAATTAATTATAATAACAAATGTACATATGGTGTGAAATAATTAATTTAATGTTTTGAAAGTCATGCTGAAAATATACCACTGTGGCTTTCAAGATTGTGCTAACAAATTCCATGACTGTTTTTGATCTTACGTTGTTATTATAAGAACACTATTTTGCTAACCATATGTGAATAATGTTACATTTTAAGATGTTCTTTTATTTTTGCTCATATTTTACTTCCGTTTTCATATTGTCTTAACGCTATTGCATTGACATAGATCATGTCTGAGTTTTCATAGAGAGGCTCTGACTTAGCCACGACTTTGGGTTGCAGAGAATCCATGATGCACTGGTGCAGGAACACGTACTGAGACTGTAAGAGACAGAAAGGAGAAGCATAAGACAATTGAAGAAAGTGAAAGTTGTCTGCCATACAGGGATACACATCTCTTAGTCTTAATTTCCAATTGATAATATTATACCTTATACCAAAGTATTTTTTTAATGTCCTTCATACTCATAATCAAAAGAAGCATGCCTTGAGAACCCGGTTAGAGCAACTGCTGCTATGCTTGTAGAATAAATATTTACTATATTATTGCATTTTGCTATGAATTCTAGCAGCTGCTGTCAAGTCGGAAAACTTAAAGGAGTACTTCACCGCTGGCAAACTTGTCTGCCTATGCAGTAGAATTGGTGCTACCTGACTAGAAAAAAAAAAACTGAGAAGGCTTCCCTTTTGCCAAATAGGTAGGAAAACTTCAACAGCCATAATGCACTGGGCATGTTGCTGTCCAAGGCCACTCCCCCCAGTCTGCTATGGATACATTTACCAGAGTCAAAACCACCTTGCTTTAGTAGGAAATACTTCTTAGCAAACTTTTAGTCATTATGGTGTCGATTTGTATTGTTCATGGGTGCAAGAATATCTGAAAAACTGTGTTTGTAGTAAACATTTCAAATTGGATGACCACGAACACAACACAGTTTTATGCCAAACATCATGTACAAGTAAGAAAGCTGTTGCCATAGTGTTCCATTTTGCTGTTTAAAGAGTAGACATAGTATGTTACAATTTTCAGTGATAACTGTTCTGTTAATAAACCTCTATGAATCTGACTGTCCGTGGGCAAAAATGTGGAAGTTTGCTGTGTTGGCTGGAAGTGGACTTTTACTGATAAATAAATGTGAATTTCTCGGTCCATGTAAAATGAAGAACGAGTAAACACTGTTCATTTACATATACTACTGACATTATAACCATAAAAAGCGAGTTGCTAATCGGCAAAGTTGCACTTTAATTGTAGGGTTTTACCTGAATTGCCTGCCTTGACCTATTTGTTTCTGTATTTTTCATATAGTTATATTTAATTACTATTTAAAGGGGTCATGAATTGAGAAATCAACTTTTCCTTGAGCGTTTGATATATAAGAGGTCATCGTACTATAAGAATATCCTGTAAGTTTCAGAACTGAAAACTTCCTTGTTAGTCCAATTAAAAGCTTTTATTGACACCAGACCCAGCGAACGACTCATCCCTATCTATGACCTAGATAGATGAAACACTGCCTCCGCAGAAGAAATCAACACCTACTTTATCATTACAACATTAGACCCGCCCACTGGCGGGTTGGTGAGATGACGAGGAGAGAATACAAGACTAAAAATAATATTACCTTTTAAAGGATCCTAATGCTAGGTATATGGTTATTTATTTTCAGCGTGTATGTCTTATTTATTTGTATTCGTTACATTTCACTATGGATTCTTTGGTAAATCAATCGCATTTCGGTGAAGGCTTTGCAAACAGAATTTTATATGGACTCGACAGAAATGCAACAACATGTAAGTAACTGTGTAAATTCTAATGCCTGATCTGATATGTAATGTTTCATGTACAGTCAGATGTTCTTTTTCTATGTGTCAGTAAATCAAACCAGTGACTAAAC
This sequence comes from Anabarilius grahami, assembly GCA_003731715.1. Lineage (NCBI taxonomy): Eukaryota > Metazoa > Chordata > Actinopteri > Cypriniformes > Xenocyprididae > Anabarilius > Anabarilius grahami. The sequence continues at coordinate 7,197,603 of RJVU01019258.1, read as the reverse complement.
AGTCAACTTCACGTTGTTTCTCTTAGTAGGATGAAAATAATCTGTTATTTAAACAGTGATTAAATTATATATAGAAAGCGATAAAAGAACGCTCCCTTAACAATCGCTGGAGCTGTCAATCAAACAGTGCAAGTTTATCAGTGACTAAGTTCTGGACTCACGTCAAAACTCCCATTTTATTCAACGAATCGTGTTTGCACTGTTAGTTACGATGAAAGCATTTGTTAGTGTGCAGCAATTGAGTTGCAATGACGAGATCACTGCTTTCATTCACTCAACACCATGTCTGTGATTGGCTACAATGTTCATCACTTCAATCTTTCATGCCACAATCTAAATATAATGCCACAGATCTAAATGTAATGCTATGATAAACACTTTTCACGATTAGTTTAACCTCGAGAGCTGTAATTGTAAAAAAAAAAAACGTGCTAAAAGACAGAGAGTAATACTTAGCTATTTCATATGCAAAGATTTTAGCCAATCACAGCAGTAGGCGTTTACACTGAAGTTTCACAGCAGACACGCCCCTTAAAACAACGTTCAAATAATAGGGCTAAAATCAGGGTATAGGAAAAATGCCTTTTATTTCTAAATTTACCATTTTTGATGTAAAAAGCATACTAACATTATAAGTGCACCCCAGAAAACATTATATAACAACACAGTTCATGACCCCATTTAAAATGTTTTCATTTCATGTTGCTTAGTTTTTTGTAAACTGTTATACAGCAGCTGAACGTATTGGCATGAGTGCTGCAAAGGCCACTTTTGATAAACTTAAAAAGAAAAAGCCAAAATTTCATATCCCAAAACACACTAAATATTAGTACATTAACATTTTTGGTAACACTTTATTTTAGGGTCTTTTGCTTATGAGCATGCATATTACTAGAATATTGGCTATTTATTAGAACTTAAGCACATTTTAATACCTTATTCTACATGACCGTATTCTACATTCTTAATCTTACCCAATACCTAAACTTAACAACTTACTATTAATAAGCAGTAAATTAGGAGTTTATTAAGGGAAAAGTTGTAGTATATAGTTTTTATGTGTTCCCTATACCAAAGTGTTACCACAGAGTAGCTGGTTAAGTAGTTGAAATAATTGTAGCATTATTTCATGATATATTCAGTTAAAAATATACAATCATCAAAATGTGATTTTTTTTTTTTTTTAAGGTAAAATTCTGGTGACCACAGCTGCCATTTTTGACAATTGTTTTTCAGACTCTATAAATCGCTTTGATTTTTTGTTTTTTTATAGGTGTTTGAATCCTCTAGGAGAATGTTAGCCATAATGGAAATATATTCAATATTATCATAATAATCACCATAATAATAATAACACCCAGATCCAATTCATGCCAGATTGCCAATAAACCCCTCCTACTGCAAGGAATGTTAGCATCATGGACTAAAACAGTGTTACCTCAGTTTGCACCATAAGTGGCCTGCAGAATCTCATTTGCTGGACAAACGCTGCAGTGCCCACTGCCTTTTCTCTGTCCAGCTGCTGCAGCAGAACGTCCAGTGCGATCAGTGTACCTGTCCGGCCCACTCCAGCACTAGAGTACGGAGAGGATGAAGATGAGTATAAACATTTGCTTTAATCAAGTGGTTTGTTTAATAATGTTGTGCTGTCAGCTATCTGAATCAGTGTGACTCATTATTGGTGTCAAGTTAATGTTTGAGTTGGGTTTTAAAGTGTGTAGTGTTCACCTGCAGTGTACGACTGTTGGCCCTGCAGAGAAGGAACTCTCTATGTGCTGACGGACGAGTCCTCTGAATTGGATGAGCTCCTCTGTGCCAGAGGGAACACCATGATCCGGCCACGCTGTGAAGTGGAAGTGCTTCACTGTTCGTGTCTCAGAGGTGCTTTTCTATTATGTACAAAAATAGACAGAAATAGATTGTGTCTTAAGGTTACCTGGCCATGGATGCTTTCTGTTTATATTCATAAGTTAAAGGTCTCATATCAAAAGGGGAATGTGATTTCACCAAGTACAACATGTTCCTAAATCAACATCTTTGTTGATCCTGGAACAACATTCCAATCAACCAATCAGATTTGAGGGACAATTCTACAGTTTATGCCAAGTTTAGGCTTACACTCAGGGTTAGTTGCTTCTACATCAGTGTTATTCACCTCTCATTTCCCTCTGATTTTAGGTATAAATTATGTTAATCCAGGAACATATCTTACTTGGCCAAATTACAGTGTGACCCATATCACAAGGAATGAGATTTTTATTTATCTTTTGAAATAAAATAGTTTAATATAATTTAAAAACATTTAACATTTGGAACTTAAAACTTCCTCACAAATCACCATTTTAAGGCTGCAAGAGCTTGTGAAACCTTGACAAGTTTGTGAAAATCGCATACATCCACATTTAAACATCAATGAAGCCTGTTTGGTGAACAGAAACTTGTCCTACCCAGTCACACTAAGTAATAATGAGAAAAAAGAATGAGCGTCTCATTTTTCTCTCATGAGCATTTTATTTTTAACAACATCCCTAAATATACAGTACCAGTTTTAGCAGCACAGTTTAGCACGGACTGTATTAGGTAAAATCTGTCACAATGTAATAATGACAGAACAGTGTTGGGGGTAACATTACAAGTAACCCAAGTTACATAATCAGATTACTTTTTAAAACAACTTAAAAACATTATTTTCCTGATCTGTTATGACAAAATTTTTTCTTTTGTCAAATCAACTTCAGTAATTAATGTGGTTCAAATAACATAATATTTTGAGTTTCTGTTGATTAAACCTATTGCCTTCATTGTATTAACTCACAATTTTAGGCAACCAGGTAACTTACTTTTTTTAAGTTTGTTTTTACAGTACATTACTTTTAAATTTATAACAAAATATGTGAGTTGCATTTTCAAACAAGTAATTTATTGACATTTAGGTTTATTTATTGACCTTTCCATTTATTCCATAGGTTTATTTATTGACCTGTTCTGTTCCCATGTTGAGAGAAATCGGGAGTAGGCAGAGGCGTGTGTGCCGTGTAAACATTGTGGTTCAGTATTCCTCAAAATGAATAAAAAAACGATAAAATCAAACTCAGAATTTGACGAAATATTAAATAATAATGGTAACACTTTACAATAAAATTTCATTTGTTAACATTAGTTAACATGAATTAAGAATAAACAATACTTCTACAGCATTTATTAATCTTAGTTAATGTTAATTTCAATGCACTGTGAACTAATATGAACATTTTTATTAACATTAACAAAGATTAATAAATACTGTAAAAAGCTTATTGCTCACTGTTCATGTTAGTTAATACATTAACTAATGTTAACAAATGAGACCTTATTGACAAAAAGTAAAGTAAAAGCAACACCATGTCTACAACGGACGTGACTGTTGACACATTGCATCGCGCTACAACAGTAGAAGATGTCTACACAGGACGCGAAAAAGCATCCGTTGCAAATCCATTTGCCCTTCCTATGAGAAGTATCGCAAGTGCTTTTGGAGTATGTCATAAATAGAATGAGGCATCAGTTTACTGTCCAGGATGCGTTGCGTCGCGCCACATCCCGTGTAGACACGTTGTAATGTAACGTAACATAAAAAGTAACTTACACAATTAGTTACCTTTTTAGGGATTAACACAATATTGTAATGCATTACTTTTAAAAGTAACTTTCCCCACCACTGATGAAGAATAGGGTTAATTAAAAATAGGAGAATTCACAAGGTGAATTTTTTTTTTTTATGTAAATACAAATGTTTTTGGCCTTTCAGAAAACACTAATAATTATAATCATTGCAGAAAACATCTACTTTCAGCAGTCTGGCGTGTTGCACTGTTTAATTTTATTGTCACAAAAAAGAGTGAAAGAAATAGCTTACATTTTTAACATTAAATTCTCGCAGAGTCCAACTTGGAGCTTTACTCTCTGATTTCACTGTCACAACCAGGTTTCCATAGAGACACGGCGTGTAGTCCAGTGGCCAGTACTGCTCACATTTGATCTGGAGGAGTTCAATAAGAAAAGTTAAATCAGAGTTAAAATAAATCAACTGCACCAGATACATATGGCAAATCTGCTGTAGTGTTAAAAATGTTATTAAAGAAAGTTTAGAATTAGACCACTCTGTGTAAAACACTGTATTATTACACAAAATTGATACGCAAACATAATGCAACAAGAATGTAGCATAATTCTGTTCACTACATGATGTACAGTTTCATAAACTGCTTAAAAAACAAATAGAAATCAGTGATCGCTGTATACTACATTAAGCAGTATTCTGAACATTGCCTTACCCTTCCACTCTCAGTGCAGTTTGTTACCATGACGATGGCCTGTGACCTTTTCTCCCAGACCATTCTCCAGAAGTCATTGACAGTGGATGGCAGTGGACCTTGAGCAGCGATGTACTGTTTGCTTGCATTGTCGTATCCCTGATATGCACATAAACATCAATCCACCAGGGGCATTTTACAGCTGATGTTAACTAGTATATATTGTACAACTTACAGGCATGTAGTTGGCATTGATATAATCAGAATTGTCCTCATCATTTACAGTGAGCTGCACTCTAGAGGAGTCATCTAAAGAGAGAGAGAAGGATCAAATGACTTTTTCCAAGATGGGAAAACTATATGGTAATATTGTGTGTGTGTGGTCCTGGTATGTTATAGGGACCAAATGCCCCCACAAAGATAGAAATACCAGTAATGTTTTACCTTATGGGGATTTTTTTATTATTTTTCTTTTGGTCCCATGAGGATAACAGCTCATAAATCATATTAAATGATGTTCTTTTGCAAATAATAATAATTATATGAATATAAAAATGCAGAAAGTTTTGTGTTTAGGGTTAGGGGATAGAATATACCATTTGTACAGTATAAAAATCATTATGTCTATGGAAAGTCCACAAATTTGTCATGGGTATTACACTGTTATTACAATGTAACCATGGTTTATGAGGGCATTTCCTGATTCCTCGTAATTAAAATGGCTTTAAAAAACATATTAAACAATGTTTTATTAACAATTTTATGTTTTAAAACAATTTTATGTTTTAAAACAATTTTATGTTTTAAAATAATTTGTTTTCTGTGATGTGTAGGATTAGTGTAGGGGAATAGACTATACAGTTTGTACAGTTTAAAAACCATTACGGCTATAGAATATCCTCATAATGATTGGTAGGTGTGTGTGTGTGCGCGCGTGTTTTTGTGACATATCAGGACACAAATTTGTATATGACATGGGTATGACATAGGTATTACAAGGAGAGGGTGACTTATGAGGACATTATCCCATGTTCCCATTTTTCAAAAGGCTTATAAATCATACAGAATTAGTTTTTTTTTTGAGACAGTAAAAATCTACTCGGTTACTAACGTAAACTCGGTTCCCTGAGATACGGAACGAGTACTGCGTATGGGGGGGAAAAGTCTCCCTTTTTCCCCGCTACTGAAGCCTTTTCAATAACGCAGTGCAACTGGATCGTCATTGGTTCACTCATTGTAAGTCGTTGAACCAATGACGGCGCGGCTTGGCTGCGCAGCCTATGGCGAGAGAGCGCGCAAACTTTCCCGCCGAAATGGGCGGGGCAAAGCCCTATATAAGTGAGCAATTCGCCATAGGCTATTCAGGCCTAAATCGACTGAAGCGATGACACTGAGCACAGCCTAGTGGCACGGCAAGTTACGCAGTACTCGTTCCGTATCTCAGGGAACCGAGGTTACGTTAGTAACCGAGTAGTTCCCTTTCGATACTTCACTCGTACTGCGTATGGGGGAACAAATTCAACCACGCCGTGCCATGGCTGGGTAACGACTGGACTTGACCGGACACTGAGAGGGGGACCAACGTCAAGTAAGAAGGCCGAAGCCGCCGTCACCCTTGTTGCACTACGAGGGAGGTAACTCCTGGGTTTGCGCAAAAAGCAGCACCTTAGGGCCGCGTGTTTACGCTGAAAGGACCCGAGCTTGTAAGGTCGGAACGTCCAATTGGTAAAACCTGGCAAAAGTGGACGGCGAGGACCAGCCGGCCGCCTCACAAATGTCTGTAATGGAAACTCCACTGGACCAGGCCCAAGATGGGGCCATTCCCCTAGTGGAGTGGGCTCTTACTCCTATGGGGCAAGGTGCGCCCTCCGAGGAATAACAAAGAGCTATAGCGTCGACAATCCAACGTGAAAGACGCTGTTTTGAGACCGAAGACCCTTTGGTGCGGCCACCAAAACAAACAAAGAGCTGATCAGACTGACGAAAGAGTCGTGATCATTCAATGTAAATGCGTAGTGCCCTGACTGGGCAAAGCGATTCTTGCTCCTGCTCGCCCGGCACGGGGGGGAGTGCAGAGAGCGAAATGACCTGGGATCTGAAAGGTGTAGAAAGCACCTTGGGGACGTAGCCCATCCTAGGCTTTAGCACGACTTTAGAGTCGCAAGGCCCAAACTCTAGGCATGCAGGGCTAACCGAGAGGGCCTGCAAATCGCCAACACGCTTGATCGACGCCAATGCGAGCAGCAGGGCGGTTTTAAGCGTTAGGGGCCTGAGGTCCGCCAGCCGTAGTGGCTCAAAGGGCGGGCTCTTTAGAGCTCTGAGGACCAGAGAGAGGTCCCAGGAAGGAACAGTAGGGGTCCGTGGCGGGCGCAGCCGCCTAGTACCCCTCAGAAACCTTGTGACGAGGCTGTTCCGTCCTACCGACTGGCCAGCAATTGGAGCGTGGAACGCTGTAATGGCTGCCACGTAAACTTTGAGCGTGGAGGGGGCTCGCCCCGCGTCCAAGCGCTCCTGGAGGAAGGAAAGTATAGCAGATACGTCACACTCCTCCGGGTCAATGTTGCATTTGGAACACCAGCTAACAAAGTCTGCCCATTTCTGCGTGTAGAGGCGTCTCGTGGACGGTGCTCTGGCTTGCGAAATGGTATCTAGCACGTTCCTAGGGAGGTCAGATTGCTCCCATCGAGGAACCACAGGTGTAAAGCCCACAGCTCCGGCCGTGGGTGCCAGATTGTTCTGTTCGCCTGAGAGAGGAGGTCCCGTCTCAGGGGAATCGGCCAAGGGGCTTTCGTGGAAAGCCTGAATAGCTCCGAGGTCCAAATTTGGCACCTCCAGAGCGGGGCCACTAATAGAACCCTGTGTTTGTCTTCCCTGACACGCCTGATGACCTGAGGGATCAGGGCAATAGGGGGAAAAGCATAGAGAAGGGTGTTGGGCCAAAGGTGGGCCAACGCATCGTCCTTCTTTGAAAAATAGATTTGGCAATGAGAGTTGTCTTGGGAGGCGAAGAGGTCTACCTCCGCCCTCCCGAAGGACTCCCAAATGATCTGAACCGTCTGGGGGTAGAGCGTCCACTCGTCTGAGGGGAGGTTGCTCCGGGACAGCATATCTGCTCCCAGGTTGTTCTTTCCGGGTATGTGGGTCGCTCTGAGTGACCGGACCCGTGGGGAAGCCCATTCTAGCAGGCGTTTCGCCAGAGCGCATAGGCGGCTGGACGAAAGACCTCCTTGGCGATTGATGTACGAAACCACTGACATGCTGTCCGATTGGACTAGGACATGACGGTCCATCAAATGCGCCTGAAAGGCATGTAGGGCTCGAATTACCGCCAGCATTTCGAGGCAGTTGATATGCAGACGGCTTTCCTCGTGATTCCACGAGCCGAAGGCCGGGCTGCCCTCGCACAGAGCGCCCCAACCCAGGTTGGACGCATCTGTTGAGAGCACCGTTCTTCGTGATGTCGCCTGAAGGGGTACTCCAAGACTGAACCAAGAGGGGTTCGTCCAGGGCTCCAAGGCTGCTACGCAGGCCTGATTGACCTTGAGACGCAGGCGGCCGTGCCGCCAGGCGTAAGGAGGGACCCGGAATTTCAGCCAGTACTGAAGAGGCCGCATGCGAAGCAGGCCGAGACTACTGCCTTCATACGGACTGAGTCTAGAACTGCACCCAGGAACGAGATACGTTGAGTGGGAAGCAGTGAGCTCTTGGCGAAATTGACCCTGAGACCCAGACAAGTGGCTGAGTATTATGGATCTGTGGAGCTCCAGCTCTGCCCGCGAGCTGGCGAGGATGAGCCAGTCGTCGAGGTAATTCAGAACGCGTATACCCATCTGTCTCAGAGGGGAGAGTGCTGCGTTCATGCACTTCGTGAAAGTGCGAGGAGCCAGAGACAACCCGAAGGGTAGGACCGTATACTGGTAAGCCACACCCTCTAAGGCGAATCTCAAGAATCGTCTGTGCCGGGGGGCTATCTGGATGTGAAAGTAAGCGTCTTTCAGATCCAGCGAGCAGAACCAGTCTCCGTGACATATTTGTGCGAGGATCTGTTTCAGCGTCAGCACTCTGAATTTTCGCTTCATGAGGGGAAAGATTCAGAAGCCTGAGGTTCAGAATGGGTCTGAGACCGCCGTCTTTCTTTGGAACCAAGAAGTAACGGCTGTAGAAGCCCGACTCGCTCTGCGAAGGGTGAACTATTTCTATAGCCCCTTTCCTCAGAAGAGTTAAAACTTCGGTCCGGAGGACGTGTGCGTCGTCCGGTTGTACCGTAGTTTGTATAACCCCGCCGAAGCGCGGGGGCCTTCTGGCAAACTGGAGCGAGTAACCTAGACTTATGGTTCTCAGAACCCAACTTGATACTCCAGGGATGGCCTGCCAAGCCTCTGCCCGGGTAGCAAGTGGTAGAATGACATCGGATGGCGGCCCGCGTAAAGGGGGGTCGCACATCGATGTGGGAAGAAGAAGAAATAAGCTCTTTTGAGGAGTGTGTAAAATATTTTTCGCCGTGATAACGGCGGTTGTTGAGGGCGCAGCAAGTGTGGGCCCTTTTACAGCACACTGCATGAGTCCCGCGCCCGGAGTTAAACGAGGCGGAGGGGAGCATGCACGAGCGAGCTTTCGGGGTGGTCCAGCCGTAGCGAGACATACCCCGATCCTCTTCCTTTTTGGTTGATCAGGACGACTTCGGAGGCCCTGGGTCCAGCACAATCTTGGGCCGGGGTCCCTGGCGTCTCGGGAAGGTCGTGCGCTTGTTCGCAGAGCGCGAGCGGTGGCGGTGCTCTTTGGGTGGCGCAGCTTGGGAGGCAGAAGGGGCTGGCTTAGTCTGCTGAGCCGGCGCAGGCCTAGGGCGGCTAGGAGCAGACGCAGAGCTCGAGCGCTTAGGCAGAAAATGTCTCATCGCCTGAGAAGACTTTTGTGCTGCTGTGAAACGCTCTGTAAATCCTTCCACCGCTGGTCCAAAGAGCCCTGACGGAGAGACGGGAGCATCAAGGAAGGCCGTCTTGTCCTGGTCTTTGATCTCCGTCAGGTTGAGCCATAAATGGCGCTCCAATACCACCAGGCTGGCCATGGACCTGCCAATGGCCTGTGTCGCGGCCTTTGTGGCCCGCAGGGCTAAATCAGTCGCGCTGCGGAGGTCCCTGAAGGCGGACTCCTCCACGCCAGACTCGTCCATAGAGCGGAGAAGTTTGGCCTGGAAGACCTGAAAAATGGCCATGGAGTGAAGCGCTGAAGCGGCTTGGCCCGCTGATGCATATGCTCTCCCTGCCAGGGCAGAAGTGGTCCTGCAGGGCTTGGATGGAAGGGAACGCTTGGTTTTCCAGCCCACAGCCGCGGGCGGACAGAGGTGAGCGGCCACCGCTTCATCCAGGGGTGGCAAGTGCTCATAACCCTTCTCCTCCGAGCCATCAACCGAGGTGAGGGCTGACCTGTGAGAAGTGTGCAGGCGGGCTGAGTAGGGCGCGCGCCACGATTTGGCCAGTTCTTCGTGAACCTCAGGAAAGAACGGGGCCGAGCGCTGTCGAGGGGCTTGGCGACGACCTGGGAGAAACCACTCGTCCAGGCGGCTTCGCGATGGCTCCTCTAGCGGGGCCCACTCGAGGTCCAATTCCTCCACGGCTTTGGACAGGACGCGGAAAAGTTCGGCGTCCATGCCCGCGCTGTGATCAATAGGTTCCAACAGAGGCAAGGGGGCGGGGTCGTCCGACTCGCCCACCCAATGCTCGGGTTCCGATGCTGCCAAGGACACGGAGTCGTCGGGCAGCTCGTCATCCGATCCGCCGAATGAAACAAAGTCGCTCGCATCCGCTGAGGGACGTTGTTCAGGACGGGAAAACAGAACCGGGGACTGTTCTCTGCTGGGAGAAGGCGAGGCACGCGGGCATTGAGCCGACGTGAGCTCGCTCAACTCTGGGCGCTGAACCGGTCTGCCCCGCTGTCTCTTCCTAGCCGGCTCGCGGGAGGAAGGCGAGAGGAGGGCGCGATCGGTGTCACTCCTGAAGAAGGCGGCCCGAGAACGAAGGGATGCCAGGCTCATGGACTCGCAGTGCGAGCATGAACCCCCAGTGAATGCGTCATCCGCATGGGGCTTGCCCAAGCATCCGACGCACTCGCCATGGCCATCTGCGTCCTGCAGAGGGGCCCTGCACGTAGTGCAGTGGTGGGGCATTAGGAAATGCCGGTGGCGCCGTGAAAACGGCGATTGAGTGGCTCTTAAACGGCGAGGACCGTAAGCGGTGAAAACCGCTGAGAAAAGTGCTCTGGAAGCGGTAGTAAACCGCGGGGAAGGCTCTAGAAGCGCCGGATGGCGGCAGGAGACGCGCTGAGACCGGAGCGGGAGCGGGAGGCGGCGGCTCGTCGACGGCGCGCAGGCGGCAGTCGGCGAGGGCGAGGCGCTGCGAGTCCGGCGATCCAGCAGGTCCGCTGCAGGGCCTCTTCGACGGCGGCAGAGCTGTTTCCAAGGCGGCGAGCTTCTTCCAGGCGAGCAGGCTTCGGCGAGGATCAGCGAAGAGAAGATGAGTCGTCGCTGAAGGAGAAAGGACTGAATAGCCTATGGCGAATTGCTCACTTATATAGGGCTTTGCCCCGCCCATTTCGGCGGGAAAGTTCGCGCGCTCTCTCGCCATAGGCTGCGCAGCCAAGCCGTGCCGTCATTGGTTCAACGACTTACAATGAGTGAACCAATGACGATGCAGTTGCACTGCGTTATTGAAAAGGCTTCAGTAGCGGGGAAAAAGGGAGACTTTTCCCCCCCATACGCAGTACGAGTGAAGTATCGAAAGGGAAGTGCAGTTTCCTGTGATGGTTAGGTTTAGGGGTAGGGTTGGTGTAGGGCGATAAAAAACCATCTCGAGATTAAAGTTGTTAAATTTCAAGAAAAAAATCAAAATCAAATGTTGAGAATAAACTCATTAAATTACGAGAAAAAACTCGTTAAATTTTTAAGAAAAAAGTCGAGATAAAATGTTGAGAATAAACTTGTTCAATTACGAGAAAAAAACTCATTAAATTTCGAGAAAAAAGTCGAGATAAAATGTTGAGAATAAAGTCATTAAATTACGAGAAAAAAGTCATTAAATTATGAGAACAAACTCGTTAAATTATGAGAAAAATGTCGTTAAGTTTTTAGTTTTTTTCTCGTAATTTAACAAGTTTATTCTCAACATTTTATCTCAGCTTTTTTCTTGAAATTTAACGACATTTTTCTCATAATTTAACGAATTTGTTCTCGTAATTTAATGACTTTTTTCTCGTAATTTCATGACTTTGTCCTCAACATTTTATCTCGACCTTTTTCTCGAAATTTTACGAGTTTTTTCTCGAAATTTAACGAGTTTATTCTCAACATTTTATTTCGACTTTTTTCTCGAAATTTAACGAGTTTTTTCTCAAAATTTAACAACTTTAATCTTGAGATGGTTTTATTTTTTTATTATTGCTTGGCCCTAATCCTCTTCCATAATTATGCCTATGGAATGTCCCCACAATTTACAAAAACAAACCTGTGTGTGTGTGTGTTCTTGTTTATATTACATCGTGGGGACCAAATGGCCAGCGGTCCCCACGAGGGAAATGGATTAATAAACATACTAAATTATGTTTTTTTGAAAATGTAAAAATGCAGAATGTTTCCTGTGATGGTTAGGTTTAGGGGTAGGGGTAGTGTGTGATAACGGCGGTTGTTGAGGGCGCAGCAAGTGTGGGCCCTTTTACAGCACACTGCATGAGTCCCGCGCCCGGAGTTAAACGAGGCGGAGGGGAGCATGCACGAGCGAGCTTTCGGGGTGGTCCAGCCGTAGCGAGACATACCCCGATCCTCTTCCTTTTTGGTTGATCAGGATGACTTCGGAGGCCCTGGGTCCAGCACAATCTTGGGCCGGGGTCCCTGGCGTCTCGGGAAGGTTGTGCGCTTGTTAGAAGAGCGCGAGCGGTGGCGGTGCTCTTTGGGTGGCGCAGCTTGGGAGGCAGAAGGGGCTGGCTTAGTCTGCTGAGCCGGCGCAGGCCTGGGGCGGCTAGGAGCAGACGCAGAGCTCGAGCGCTT
>RJVU01019258.1:7162876-7185223 GCA_003731715.1 Anabarilius grahami | reverse complement strand
GACAAAGCGACCGTTGCAAATCCATTTGTCCTTCCTATGAGAAGTATCGCGAGTGCTTAGTATGTCATAAAAAGAACGAGGCATCAGTTTATTTCGGGGATTTGTCGTGTCGCACCACATCGCCGCTCGTATCCGATGTAGACACGTGATATATTTCATGTTTGCTCAACCCTACCTCATATTCCTGACTGAAACCTCTATTCTCATCACAACTCATGTTTCGAAAATGTTCAGGAAATGTATCCGCAGGAATCAGTCTGGAAAACATTTCACAATTGTTTGTTGTTATACTAAAATTATATCATATACAGTGACCCCAAAAACCATGTGGACACTTAAGGCACACTTAAAAAAAGGTTGAATGAAATTGCATTAGATAATAAAATATTCAATACATACAGTTTTGGAGACCATTTATGTCCATTGTATTTAGAAAAAAAAAATCTTCTCACTGTTTGTTCCACTTTACAGGTTTAGAATAACATGAGGGTAAATGATGACAGAAAAATGACAGAATTTACATTTTAGGGAGCACTATCCCTTTAAGTGTGACTTGAGTGTCCAAATGCTACTTCTTTATTTTCCAATATAATAGTGTCACACATACTTGTAGCTTTTATTAGTCACTTTTGGCTCCACTAGTTTGGGGCTTCTAAAGATGAGAAAAGACATTAGAGACACAACTAATACAGCTTCTGTTGCATTTTATTATAAAAGAAACCCATAATCCTAGATAAATAGATAAATAAAAATCATACTTATTTTGCTTTGCAGAACCATAGCGAAGCCACCAATAGACTGCAGCACAAATAATGATGACCAACAGGAAAAACACAAGAACACCTGCTATAACGCCTGCAGAACAAAGAAAGAAACAAACACTGAGCATGTCAATACATTGGTCATCTATGTGACAGCTTAATATCTCAAAGATTTAAAGGAATATTGCAGGTTGAATACAAGGTTAAGCTTTATGCAACTGAAGCTTGAGGGGGTTTAAAGGCAGAAATTATTTATCTACTACAGTTTGTTAATATGGAGACCCATCATTGGAATGACCAAATGCAGATGGCCAAGGAACAATTTCCTTTTGTAATACAATTTATTTGTCATACTGTCAACTCTTGCAGGAATGTTTGATCTTGCTTCTAACTCAAATATAACTTTGTGAGGCTGTTTGACTCATGGTTATGGAAACCCATTTCCTCCATAATTAAAAAAAAAGTAATAATAATAATAATTGTGCTCTGATAAATCATTATAAGATAAAAAGTCAAAATTATGATGTAAAAAGTCAAAATTATGACATAAATTGAAATTATGACATAGGTCAATTACTTTTAATCTAATTCTGATTCATGTAATTGCAATGTATCATAATTCTGACTTTCTATGTCATAATTTTGACATTTTGTCATAATTAGAGCTTTTAAGTCAATTTGAATGTTTTAAATCATAATTTCAAATTTGTATGTCATAATTTTGATTATGATCATAATTTTGATTTTGTCCATTTGGACTTTATATCATTTTGACTTTTTATCACATAATTATGTTTTTTTTATGTTAGAATTTTGACTTTCTATGTCAATCTCGACATTTTATGTCATAATTATGGCTTTTTAATGTCATAATTAACTTTTTAAGACTTAAATCATATTTTCAACTAAGTATGTTATAATTTCATTTTTTTCCCCTGGTTTCACAGACAAGGCTTAAGATAGTCCCAGACTAAAATGCATGTTTGAGCTGTTTTAACTGAAAGTAACTTATACTGACAAATCTTAAAATATGTCAATATCATTGTCTTGTCTAATGGTGCACACCAGTAATGTTTATTAATTTTTTTCCTAGTGAATGTTTAAAAAAGCTACTTAAATGCCCTAATTGAACTTAGGCCTAATCCTGACTGTGAAACTGGCCGTTGTCATAATTGTGAATTAGTATGTCATAATTTTGAATTTTTATGTCATAATTTTATAGGGAACAGCCAACCCAGTCTCATTAGAAAAACATACCTGTGGGAACATTTTCGCGATTCGCAAAATACATACCAATACGTACATATCACTGCAGTTTCAATGTGAAATGTCCACTGAGTGGCGCTAAAAGCGTCTTCATTTTTTTGCCTGAACAGACAAATGTGAATATGGTACGTTTTTATGACCTTGGTTTTTATACAAATCACCGCAGTTCTGATTTGAAATTTGCACTCCATTGCGATTTAAAATAACGTACAATGTACGTTTTTATGTAAATGAGTTCCACAGGGGGGAAAAGAGTGGGCCACACTGTGTGTGTCCCCTCTGATGCCTGCAGCCAATCGCAGCACTTGAATGGAGAAGTGCTAAATTGCAATGTCCCCCCATCGGAAAGGGATAAAGGTACCCTTTCAAGAGACACTCCTTTTGTTCTGAGCCCTGGTCAACGAGCTGCGACACTAACATACATGCAACCATTCTGAGTCTGTCCTGTAAGGGAATAGACATTAACAGGTACATTCTTGTTCTGAGTCTCTAGCCTGCGAAGGATAGACAAACAGATCAGCAACTTCTGGGTGTCAACTCTGTGAGGAGTGAGACATTAACACATATACCAAGTTCTGAGTCTGTCCTGTAATGGGAGAGACACTAACAGATACAACACCGTTCTGGGTCTCCGGTTCATCCAGTGAGACACTAACAGATACATTTGCTGTTCTGTGTCTTCCATCAGGTGAGACATAACAGATATGCTGTTCTGAGTCTGTCCTTTAGTGGGAGAGACACTAACAGATACAACACCATTCTGAGCCTCTGGTTCGTCCAGAGAGACAATAACAGGTCCCATGATCTGAGTCTACACATGTGAGGTAGCAACAGAGGAAAGAGATATCAACAAACACTACTTTCAGAGTTTTCGTCCAGCGGGACAATAACGACTCCAGAGAGACAAAAGCAGATTGACCAAGTTCTGAGTGTCTGGCCCAGAGAGGCAGAAGACACACAGAGACATTACGCTGCATTCACAGGGCGCCGGCGTTAACGCTTCTCATTTACTTTGAATGGGTGACGTCATGCGTTGCCGAACTGAATTGTGGGTTCCGTCGTGTCGCTTCACTCGCGTTGCAAGTGGCAGAAGTTGAAGATTTCTCAACTTTTCAAGCGCCAACGCAGGCGTCATCCAATCAGATGGCCCTATGCAAATTCCCTATAGCAGTCGCTAGCCAACTGCGTTCGTGCAACACCGGAAAGTAATGTGATTGGCTGTAATCACAATAACGGTCACGTCAACGGCCCTCCGTCAAGCACTGACGCTGATGCCCCGTGTGAATGCAGCATTAGCAACAAGGTTAATCTCAGGAGTGCAAACGTTCACTTCAAGGTTCCTTCGTCTGCATGTTTCAGATTGTTAAGGATCTTCTGCACCTAAGTCAGGGCCTTATCTGCGTGTTCCAGATTTTAGGACCCTTTGGTTCTCCAGGAGAATCCCATAGAGCTTTGTGTTCAAGGCTGTTGAAATGGATTTCAGCTCCTTTCCCCACTGCATTGTCACCCAGCATAACCAGTGGAAGACATCACTGTCACCAGACTGCTCACTCGACCACATGGAACGCAAATATCACTTAACCAAACCTCTTTCCAGAGCATTGTTGTATATTATCAGTATATAATTTTCTAATTTACTAATTTACTATTATTAATTATTAGAGGTAATATAACTCATGCTAGTTAATAACAAATATTCTTTCATTAATTTGTTCGATGCATAAAAAGTTTCTTCACCTTATTATTTTAAGAGAAACAACAGTTTATCTTTCCATAAGATCCAGTAACTCTCCCTTAGCCACACCCAACTTAATCACTTGTATTTTATGTATCTTATGCACGTTATTCATTTATCATTCATGTTATTCATTTAGTAGTTGTGTTAGTTATTCTTGTTTATCTTTTTGTTAATAAAATGTATTTTATTACACTTATGTCTTCTTTGTGGCGATAATACAGAAGAGGCTCTACAAGTTAGGAATCTCACCAGTCTTTCAGATAAATCAGCTGACCAACTCCCTCCACTTTACATTAATTAAAAATGATTGTACAGCCTCCTGTTGGTGTTCTCATGCTCATACTGCCAAAGTAAAAGACCTGACTTCGTGCCCTGAACTAGGAGAAGGGGGAAGTGGTCATCTGATGTACAAACCCGATTCCAAAAAAGTTGGGACACTGTACAAATTGTGAATAAAAAAGGAATGCAATAATTTACAAATCTCATAAACTTATATTTTATTCACAATAGAATATAGATAACATATCAAATGTTGAAAGTGAGACATTTTGAAATGTCATGCCAAATATTGGCTCATTTTGGATTTCATGAGAGCTACACATTCCCAAAAAGTTGGGACAGGTAGCAATAAGAGGCCGAAAAAGTTAAATGTACATATAAGGAACAGCTGGAGGACCAATTTGCAACTTATTAGGTCAATTGGCAACATGATTGGGTATAAAAAGAGCCTCTCAGAGTGGCAGTGACTCTCAGAAGTCAAGATGGGCAGAGGATCACCAATTCCCCCAATGCTGCGGCGAAAAATAGTGGAGCAATATCAGAAAGGAGTTTCTCAGAGAAAAATTGCAAAGAGTTTCAAGTTATCATCATCTACAGTGCATAATATCATCCAAAGATTCAGAGAATCTGGAACAATCTCTGTGCGAAAGGGTCAAGGTCGGAAAACCATACTGGATGCCCGTGATCTTCGGGCCCTTCGACGGCACTGCATCACATACAGGAATGCTACTGTAATGGAAATCACAACATGGGCTCAGGAAAACTTCCAGAAAACATTGTCGGTGAACACAATCCACCGTGCCATTCGCCGTTGCCGGCTAAAGCTCTATAGGTCAAAAAAGAAGCCATATCTAAACATGATCCAGAAGCGCAGGCGTTTTCTCTGGGCCAAGGCTCATTTAAAATGGACTGTGGCAAAGTGGAAAACTGTTCTGTGGTCAGATAAATCAAAATGTGAAGTTCTGGAAAACTGGGATGCCATGTCATCAGGACTAAAGAGGACAAGGACAACCCAAGTTGTTATCAGCGCTCAGTTCAGAAGCCTGCATCTCTGATGGTATGGGGTTGCATGAGTGCATGTGGCATGGGCAGCCTACTCATCTGCAAAGACACCATCAATGCTGAAAGGTATATCCAAGTTCTAGAACAACATTTGCTCCCATCCAGACGTTGTCTCTTTCAGGGAAGACCTTGCATTTTCCAACATGACAATGCCAGACCACATACTGCATCAATTACAACATCATGGCTGCGTAGAAGAAGGATCTGGGTACTGAAATGGCCAGCCTGCAGTCCAGATCTTTCACCCATAGAAAACATTTGGCGTATCATATAGAGGAAGATGTGACAAAGAAGTCCTAAGACAGTTGAGCAACTAGAAGCCTGTATTAGACAAGAATGGGACAACATTCCTATTCCTAAACTTGAGCAACTTGTCTCCTCAGTCCCCAGACGTTTGTAGACTGTTATAAAAAGAAGAGGGGATGCCACACAGTGGTAAACATGGCCTTGTCCCAACTTTTTTGAGATGTGTTGATGCCATGAAATTTAAAATCAACTTATTTTTCCCTTAAAATGATACATTTTCTTAGTTTAAACATTTGATATGTCATCTATGTTGTATTCTGAAAAAAAAAATGAAATTTGAAACTTCCACATCATTGCATTCTGTTTTTGTTCACAATTTGTACAGTGTCCCAACTTTTTTGGAATCAGGTTTGTACTCATAACCACCTTAAGAGATGTGCAATTCAAAAATCACGAAGTACAAATTTACTTAACGTCCTTGAATGGGCGAAAGTAAAATCACTTTTTTTTTTCTTATGTCGTGGTTTATTTATTAAAGGCTCAATGCATTTTATTGAGTCACTGTTAAATATTGTATCAAGGATACTATAGATGGCTGATTAGGCCTATGATATAAAACAATATAAACAATAAGGAAAAGAATGACTTATAATCTGTCCACATGTACAACTTATCTTGAAGGATAAAGAACCTAGAACCTAGAGAAAGACCTCTACTGATTTATATACCATCATAAAGACTTTATGGTCAAGTTTAGTCAGAAGAGAGATAAAACAGTTTATTTCCTTTCTTATATAAATAAACTGCCAAAGAAGAGTTTAAAGTCTTCTTCAGCACTGCAATCACAAATGTCAAGAAGTGGTTTGACTTCTTGGTCTCATGAACTACTGTAATATTTATTAATCTTGGTTAATGTTAATGTTAATATTAGGCTATTGCTCTTTTAGTTTGGCAGATTCTGAGATAAACCTGCTCACCTGATCCCAATTCTGCTGATATCCACATATCATTAGATTGTTGAGAACTCACATAATTAAAGTTTATGCTTCTTAACGCAGTAATCTGTGTTAACAAATTTAAATGAGCACCTTTAAAGGAATAGTTCACTTGAAAATTAAAATGAATGTTCCAAACACATAATTTTCCTCTCCTGGCCACGTTTCTATGAAAAAGAAAGTAAATGAAGACTGTAACAAGACATCATAAATGTGGTTCATATTACTTGCTATCAGCCAAACAACATGCTATATTTTAAGTCTGTCACACAATATATTAGGGATCTTTAACTATGTACTTGCATAAAAAAAGTACAATGTACTTATTGTGCTCATATTGAGCTGCAAAACACTTTTGCTGCTATTGAGGTGGGATACGGTGGGTAAGGTTAGGATTAGTTTGTTGTATGGGTATGTTTAACGGTGGGTTAAGGTGTAAGGGAAGGCAACAGTTTAATTATAGATGGAATTACAGAAATTTATTATAGCTGTAAATACATGCATGTATTTTTTATTTATTTATTAAATATAGGTAAAGTGTAAAAATACACAATAAGTGCATTGTATCAAATTATTAATTTAAATGTTAGTACATAGTAGTTAAGGACACCTAATATAAAGTTGGACTCCAAGTCTTCTGAACTCACATGATAGCAATTGTGTGAAGAATTCAATTCGTTATTCATGAGAGCTCATGAGAGTCAAAATGATTTCATACGGGATTGGAACATGAGGGTGAGTAATAATGACAGAACTTTCATTTTTGGATGAACTATTCCTTAAAGTTGTATTTAACCTGTAATATGTCTGAAGATTTAAAACTATCTTATATTAAACATATATAGACCTTAATTTACCTGCTGGATCAGTTTGACAGTTTAATGATTCCATTTTACTCTTCTTGGCTCCAGAGAATGATGTTGCTGTCACATTGTACCAATGGGCAACTTGCAGGTTTTTAAACTCCTGTCTTGGTGATTCTTTTGAACTACGGTTGAAACTTTGACTACCAATGTCCACCTGCACCACATCCATAACTCCATATGGATGATCCCAAATTACAGCCAGACCATATCCTCCAGAAAAATATTTACACTGAAGATTAAGCACACTATTTGGATCTAGTTTGAAAGAGAAACAGAAGGATAGTAAAACAAAGTTATTATAATGAATATCAGCTTTTCAGCAGCACAGTCCAAAACAGAGCATGTTAACTCACCTAATGTCAGGAGATGTGAGCACTGTAGGAGTGTCTCTACGTCCAAATCATACCACAGTGAAACATTGTAGATTGCTCCAGGATAAAGCTTTTGCAGATTCACCCTGTTGTCCAATACTGGGTCATTTTTACTATTGCCAGTGCTGTTTTCAGCTATTACATGTGTGCTACCATTCACTTGAGCAACTATCGAAGAGTTGGTGACTGTCCAGTTAAAGGACTCACAGGGAATGGCTGCAGAAACACAAAAACATATGAATGCTACTTCAAACTTTCAATTCTTAATCTTGGGGTCTTAAATGGATTTGTAAAAAATGCATTAACATTAACAATGATCAATATATTTATCATTCTTTATTAATGTTAGTCAAAATTCATTACTAGTTCATGTTAGCTCAGGGCCATTAATAAATAATAACAGATAACCTTTCATTTTAAAGGGTTAGTTCACACAAATATTACAATTCTGTCATTTACTCACCTTCATGTCGTTCCAAACCCATAAGACTTTTGTTCATCTTCAGAACACAAATGAAGTCATTTTGAGTGATTTCTGAGTGATTTCTGTCCCACCATGGACAGCTACATAACAACCAATTTAACGCTTCAAAAAGTTCATAAAGAGATCTTAAAACTAACTAATCCATATGAACTGAACGGTTTAGTTCAAATCTTCTGAAGAGATGCTTTATATGATGAACAGATTTCATTTAGGCTCTTATTAACACAAAAACATTCATCAACCGGTAAAACTTTAGAATACTGATCCTTCATTAATGAATAACTACACAGGAACAAATGGGTAATGCATTATTAACACTCTAGGAACTACTATTAACTAACAAGAAACTCTGATTAGCGAATTATTAAGTAATAGTGCTCAGTTGAAGGTGGTACTATTAGCTAATCAGTAACTACTATTTTTTTCATACCTCCCAGAGAGAACTACTATATACAGGTTTTTGGTATAGTAATTCCTTTTGATGGATTTGGTAACACTTAAGTAATTACTAGTGGGTTACCATGTTCTTCACTTTAGAATACTGATCCAAATAATTAGTAGTTCCTTTAGAATGATTTAGTAACATTTGAGTAATTACTATCCAAAACCTTATTAAAACCTTAAAGGTTTAAAATTACTTTAGTTACTTGTGAGTTATCATGTTTCTCACTTTAGAATACTGATCCAAATCATTAATAATTCCTTCTTGAGTATTTGGTAATACTTCAGTCATTACTAGTGGGTTACCATGACCTT
This sequence comes from Anabarilius grahami, assembly GCA_003731715.1. Taxonomy (NCBI): domain Eukaryota; kingdom Metazoa; phylum Chordata; class Actinopteri; order Cypriniformes; family Xenocyprididae; genus Anabarilius; species Anabarilius grahami. The sequence continues at coordinate 7,176,399 of RJVU01019258.1, read as the reverse complement.
CACTTTATAATTAATTATACATTATGCATTATTCATGTTAATTATGAATCTGTATATAGTAATTCTTAGTAGTTCTCTGGGAGATCTGAAAAAGAAATAGTAGTTACGGATTAGCTAATAGTGAACTACCACCTTCAATTGAGGACTATTACTTACTAATTCGTTAATCAGAGTTTGTTGTTAGTTAATAGTAGTTACAAGTGTTAATAATGTGTAGTTATTCATTAATGATGAAACAGTATTCCCGAAGTCAACAGTTACCAATCAACTCACACATCAGTTGTGGTAAACGGAAGCTCAAGCATGTCCGCTTGACGTGTGAGAACCAATGAGGTTCATTCTTGTGTGTTCCGCAACACGTTTGAGCTTCCACAAGAGGTTTGTTCTTACGCGTCAAGCAGGTTCAGTTGAGCTTCTTGTTTATGTTCGCTGATCAATGTTTATATGTGAATAAAAGCCTAAAGTCAATCTGTTCATTATATAACATTATGACCACATTACACGGTAAGATGGCCATGTGTGTTGACTGGCCGTCGTTCCGTGTTGTCTATTTTTATGTTTTTGTTTTATTTGTAGGCCTATGTCTTATTAGCCCTAACTACTCTCTCTGGACTTATGAAAGCAAAACTTTGCTTCACATTCATGCAGTGATGGACAATCTCACTCAGAGTGGAAAGTGTTGTTTTCACTTGCGATTCATGCAGTCTATGCCAGTGGTACCTTGGTTCGGGCCTATAGTGTGAGTACCGGCGAAATCGGCAGATTCGTAGCAATCGCCGTTGGAAGTGTGGCAGATGGGCGGATTTCGCTGTGAAAGCTAGAGCATCATGGATGTAGGAGAGACACCTGTTGACTTCAGGTAACATTTTGAGTGAGAGACTATCCTGTTTGCGTCCAGTTTTCCCGGACTTTTGGATACTATCTTCGCGGGCTGTGACTCAGCGACACAAAGTTTTGAGAGGAGTAAATATTAACAATTTCCATTATATCGAGTCGGCTGTGGTCTCGGTTGGAGCATAACTGTCTTCGCTGGAGTCTGGTACAGTAAATATGGTACTGGTTAATGCAAGATCACTCTTAAACAAAACATTTATTTTAAATGACTTTTTTATACAACATGATTTGGATTATCTGTTTATCTCTAAAACATGGCTTAATGTTGGCAAGACACATGCCCTGATTGAACTTTCTCCATATGACTGTACATTTTTTAGCACCCCTAGAACTACTGGCTGGGGTGGCGGACTTGCATTGTTTTTAAGAAGGGATTTAAATGCCGTCTTTTGTCAAAGGTGAATTATCAGAGCTTTGAGGCTCAAGTTATGATGTATGATGGCTGGAAATCTGTTCTGTGTGTTGGTCTACAGACCACCAAAATATAATATAAGAAATAAGGATTTCATTCAGCAGTTTTCAGAGTTTTTATCACATATTGTGCCAAGTTGTGATAACATTTTAATTCTTGGGGACTTCAATATTCATGTGTGTTGTCCAAATAAGCCTATGGTTTCTGAGTTTTTTACAGACTCTTTTAATTTCATGCAGTTTATTTCAAATCCAATCCATGAGCAAGGCCATATTTTGGACATGGTCTTGTCTCTGGGCCTTCCTATTTGTAACGTTGATGTTTTAAATCATGGTCTGTCTGATCACATGCCTGTAATTTTTTATGTTATTATCTCATGCAAACCAGTTTTGCCACAGTCAGGTGTGTTTTGTTCTCGTCTTATTACTTCATCCATGGCTGTAGAATTTTATGAGGTATATAACTCCTCTTCATTTGTGAATGTGATTGAGTCTCCTTCACCTTCTGTGGGCCCAGATGAGCTGTTGATATTGTTCAATTCTGTCTGCGCTGATATCTTAGATGTAGTGGCCCCATATAAAGTTAGGAAACCTAAACTTAATCCAACTCCATGGCTTAACTAACTATAAGCTTTTACTTCAGTTTATGAGGCAGTGTTTTTCAGACTACCAGGCTGCTGCGAGAACTGCAAGGCAAAATTATTTCTCGAGTGTCATTGCACAGAAATATAATGCCCTTGCAGCCCTTTTTTCAACAATCAATAGACTTCTCAATCCGACTGGATGTTCTACCCTGACCCCTTCATTGGAGGCATGTGAAATGTTTAGGACATTTTTTGTGGAAGAAGTAGAAAAGATTAGAACTAGTCTGCCTACATCTGCAGATGAGTCTGTGATGTCACCAGCTTGCGTAAGGAGTTTTGAGCTCTTTGAGCAAGTGTCTCTGGCGCAAGTTATGGACATCATTATGCGTTTGATGCCATCTGGTGGTTGCGATGTGGTTCCTTTATGTCTTCATAAGGAGATAGTTGATGGTGTTGGGCCGAGAATTACTTCTATTATTAACAGTAGTCTTCACAATGGAGTTCCAACAGGCCTTAAGCAGACGGTTATTCAGCCACTTCTTAAAAAGCCTAATTTAGACCCTCTAGAACTGAATAATTACCAGCCCATCTCAAAACTACCATGCCTATCAAAAATTTTAGAGAAGGTGGTTTATTCCCAGCTAATGTCATTTTTAAGTAGGTATGAGATCTTAGACAAATTTCAGTCCGGTTTTAGGGCAGGTCACAGCTCTGAGTCTGCACTTTTAAGAGTTGTTAATGACCTCCAAATAATCACAGATGCAGGTAATGCGGCTGCTCTGATTTTATTGGACTTAAGAGCAGCTTTTGACACAATAGACCATGTGATTCTTATAAAGTGGTTATCCCTTTTAATTAGAATTCATGGGACAGTTTTAGAGTGGTTCATGTCTTATCTGTCAAATAGATCATTCTCTGTAAAGTATGGTAACTTTGTTTCAACGACAGTGCCTGTTACTTGTGGGGTCCCCCAGGGTTCTGTTATTGGCCCAATTTTATTTTCCTTGTATATGTTGCCCCCGGGCTCAATTTTTTTAAAATACGGCATGTCATTTGTATGCGGATGATACACAGATCTATTTACCTTTGAGAGTGGGAGAGAACAATAGCTCTAATTTGCTATGTGCATGTCTAGAGGAGGTTAAGAGCTGGATGACTCAAAATCTGCTTCAGTTGAACCAGAGTAAAACTGCGATTATGTTTTTTGGCCCTGCCAGAGGATGTTTAGATATGTCCATGTATTTAGGTTCATGGTCAGATTATTGCCATGACCAAATAAGGAACTTAGGTGTGGTGTTTGACCCTGTATATCAGTGTTTCTCAACTCCAGTCCTCGGGACCCACTGCTCTGCACATTTTGTATGTATCCCTTATTTAACGCACCTGATTCAGATCATCAGCTCGTTAGGAGAGACTCCATGACCTGAACTGAGTGTGTCAGGTAAGAGAGACATACAAAATGTGCAGAGCAGTGGGTCCCGAGGACTGGAGTTGAGAACCACTGCTGTATATTATGTATATTATGTATATATGGTATGTATATTATATTTTATAAAGTGATCGTGCCTCTTCAGAAAATTTGGACTAAACCGCTCAATTAATATGGATTAGTTTTATGATCTTTAGTTTTATGATTAACATTTTGAAGCTTCAATGTGCTAGCTGCATAGCTCTCTATGGAGGGACAGAATGATCAGATTTCATCAAAAAGATAATTTGTGTTCCAAAGATAACTGAAAGTCTTATGGGTTTGGAACGACATGAAGGTGAGTAATTAATGACAGAATTTAAATTTTTGGGTGAACTATCCCTTTAATATTGTATTAGTAAAAGTTTAAATTAACAATAAATGTATTATTAAACCTTATTGTAAAGTGTTACCCAAGTATTATATGAAAAGATCAAGCATTCAAAACCACACAGGTCATTTCTTTGCATGACTGTCAAGCTTCACTCATTTAGAACTCATATATTTGCTTTTCAAATAAGTAGCTAAATCAGAGTAATGCTATCAAAACTTACTGGTGATGCTCTTGAAGCTGTACCCTTCACTTCTGACATCATTCACCACAGTGAAGAGAGTAAAATTGTGTATCGTCCCTGGTGTAAGATGTGAGTAAATATGTATTATCTCATCACTCATAACAGATCCAGTGAAATTGTTCTCAGTTCCATGACTATCACGCAAGGTGTAGTTGTAGATGTCGTTTTTGTTTAACTTATTCCATTTGATTGTCAACTGTGTCAGTAATCGATCGACTCCGACTTCAGTTACATTAGATAGAGCTGTAAAGAGATACATTTTCCACAAGAATTGATCATTATTATAAATACTATAGAACATACAGTAAAATCCTCTCAAATTCATCACTGATAATTTAGTATGTGGCAGGGTTGTGCACCATTCATAACTGAGTTGAGAATCTGAATTTGAACTGGATGAAGGATTGCAATATTTAATCATTAAAACTGAATGAAATTGAAAGAAATTCACAAAACTGCTGTCAAATCAATATGTATGTAATTATTTGGAAATTTTGTCTTGGACTAATTAAACGTGTTGAATGTCTTTAAACTGCAATTCATTAAATTTATCTATCTGTTATTTAAATTTAAAATCATGTGTCATAGCTAATTCAAATGCCAACTCATTCATTAAAAAGAAAGCTGATTCTTTCATTCTGACTTTTACCCATCCCTGCTATGTGGTCCATTATTAGTATGATCCAAAGAATAGGAGAATATGGATTCAGAAATGATGGCTACTTACTTGTGGTGTGACTGTAGTTGAATCCAGTACTTCTCACATCAAAAAACTCTGTGTACACAGTGAAGATGTAGTTTGTTGCAGGAATCAAACCTGATATATGGCACGTAATCGTATTCCCTTCTGCAGTGATACTAATGTTTTCACATGAATTTTTGCTGCATTCAAGAATATAGTTGTATGTTTTTTTGTCCCATTTTAAGATCACGTCAGTGTCATTTTGCTCAGCCAAATCCACCTTTTCAACATTAGATGGCACTGAAACAAAAGCAGATATAGTGAAATATGTCAGGTAAGTTACAAATCTAAATAGAATCAAGAATCTTTTAATAAAAAGTGCAATAACACAACCAAGACCGAACAAAGAACTGAGGAAACTAAGTGTATGTTTACACAACAATGGTGTACTAAAAATGGAAAAGTTTCTTCTTTGTACAGATGATTCAGATCATTTTTGACAAATGCTGTATTATGCCTTACAGGCCAGTAACTGGCAAAGTCAGTTTGTAAAGAAAGACTACGTTCTTACGCACAAACACATTCTTTTACAGAGTACTTGCACCAAACACGCATGCCTATAGACTAAACGAATAATACGCGTGTGCATGTTGTCACCGTTTTCACAGATTTGCATTTTTGTAGTTTACACTGAGACGATAAGAGTATTGTTCTCAAAAACTTGCACTTTAAAACACATTTTCAAAATTTTGCATTTTCAGGCCACCAAAATGCCATTGCCATGTAAATGGCAAAAATGCATAAAAAGTTTTGTTTGAAATTGAAATGGTGTCATGTAAACATACCCTAATGGCTTAAATACACAGGAAGTGTTAATTAACCACAACAGAAACAGGTGCGGGATTAATCAGAAACGAATGACCAAGGAACACAGGCAAAACAAGAGCAGGGAAAATGAAACCAAAACATAATAAAACTAAACAGACAAAAGCATAATCCTGAAAAGATATGTATGTTATACAACGAGCCCATTATTTATAAACAATCAGAGGGATTAATGCATTAATGGACCTCTAAACTCTACGGCAACAACCAGCATATTTTGAATTGGTCACACCTTAGATTAGGGTCCAATTCTCAATATTAACTAACTGTTAAATAAGAATTTTGCCTCAATACAGTTATGAATGCTTATTACCATAGGTAGTAAGGTAGTTGTTAAGTATTGGTTAGGATTAAGGGATGTAGAATATGGTCATGCAGAATAAGGCATTAAAATGCTTTATAAGTACTAATAAACAGCCAATATCCTAGTATTATGTGTGCTAATAAGAAAAGATAATAGTGAGAATTGGACCTTAAACTAAAGTGTTACCTTTGAAATGATTGCTGCATGACAATTGGGAACCTCTGACAGAAGAGGGCAAGATTTCATCAAAGCAGCAGATGTGACACTCTCAACCACTCTAAACCAACACAGCACGTGTCAGTGTATGTTGACTGAAATTATGTATTGAGACTTACCGGTTACTCTGGCAAATTTGTATCCACTGCTCTTCAAATCTTTAAACACAGTGTAGAGTGTAAAGGAGTATTCAGTCCCTGAAGACAAAGACTCAACCCTATAATCCACTAAAGAATCAGGTTGTGTAGCTATAGTCTCTATTTTATCCCCGTATACCAGCTCATAAGCGTAATCATTCCTGTTGTTGACTCTTTCCCATTGCAATGTCATCTCAGTCTCATTCCGAATTATGACCAAAACACTCCCAACATTAGATGGAACTGAAGAAGAAAGAGAAAGAAATGTTATATTGTCTTTAACACCTGTTACTATCCACCTGTCCATCAATTTATCTACCATTCAGTTCCTGACTGACCAGTTAATGTACAGTGGCTCCAGAAAGTAGTTGGAAACCACATCTACAAATGTCTAAATGTCTTTGCATTACATAAAAATACCAAGAAATCAGCATAATATTTTATTTTAAAGAAATACTAAACAAGCTCATTTTTTATATCAGATATTACAGTTGACCATAGAACCACTGTGTTTGTGAAATCTCATAGGGCACCTATGTGAGGTTAGTGCTGAAAAAAGCTCTAGCAGCATTTGGGTGAATTCTAAATGGTATTTTTGCATCTTTGAAGGGCACCTCAGGAAGAGGGTGCCATTAGTAAGGGTATTCCAAATGAAAGTGAACACAATTCATTCAGGTAGGGCCCTTTCACAAATTTTTTCAGTGAAGGTTACATGTGACGGTCACATCGAGGATGGAGAATGTATGGTCATGTGACCCAGGGTGGTGAATCCTCTCGATTCATTTTAAAGATATAGTTCGAGTAAACGTAAACAGGGTCATTTAAGTTCTTTTGTTTTGTTTGGGATAAGAATTTTGTCATACATTTCATTTGAAGTTTAAATAAGTTTCATAGGTAGGAAATGTGTTTAATATTTTTTTAATATATTTGTGAGGTAAATGTGATTCCATGCAGGGCCTAAAGAAGAGACAGCTTTTTTCAGAAAAAGTTTTTGTCAGTTACAGTGTCAGTAAATGAACAATGAAGTGCTCACAAACAAGCAGTACTTTTTTTTTTTTTATCAATGCTATATATTCCTTATGTAACTATAAATTCTTTGATTTTGCATTCAAAAAGTGAAAAAAAAATTAATTAGTTTTATTTTAAGATCCTTTACACTGTAAAGAAAATATGGAATATGATAAAAGTATGTAAACAAATATACAGTAAAAAAGTGCAAAAAAAACGCAATTAAGTATGTTTCTTTACTATGGCAATTATAGATCTAACAGAAGATACCATTGAGTACAGTTACTGGAAGTAAAATATATTAATGACCATAAAATTTGTCTTTTGAAATTCTAAATAATATAGTTTCAACAATACATGTAAATGTACTATTTACTTTTTTTTTTAATACAAATTACCTTAGAATTTACAGTGAAAAACTGTAAATTGACATTTCCAGAATTTCCCTGTGTGAAATAAAAATGCATTCAATTCAAATAATTGTGTTTAGGGATAGGCACATCGATACTGCACTGTCAATATATCAATACTTACAAGCTATTTATTTGGTATTGATTGATTTAAAAAAAAAAACATATTAATATTATATTAATACAAAACATCGGTTTCTGCATCACTTTTAAATCTTTTCAGTACTTGTTCTAATGTTTATGCCAAAGCACCCCAGATTAGCTGACCTGTACGTATGTCACTATGAGAAGCAAGCGCGCAGCGAAAATTTTTAGCTTGTATAAGAAATCTTTAAGTAAGTACGCATGCTTTATGTTGTTACTATTTTATTTTATTAAAATATATCTTGTACTAAATGATTTTTATTTAATCACAATATTTTTCCACATTATTTTTTACACCTATTGTACAAATACCTATTGGTACATGTTCTAATATTTGCTTCTGTAATACATTTGTTAATAATGGTCAGTATGTGTCGTGTAGATTTGCCTTTTACTGTAATTATCCTTATTTTTGAAAAATTTACATTATTAAAAAAAAATATATAAAATCACATACCCAGACACAATCAGTATCGGTATTGTATTGTTATAATTGCAACAAAAAGTATCGGTAACAATATCGCCCTTCCCATTGTGTTTCTTATTGTTGTTATCAGTTAAATACATCAGGGTTATTTTTTTATTTTTTTTATTTTATTATACCTCTATTTAACCAGGGAAGAAAATCACATTGAGATAGATATCTCATTTACAAGTGAGCCCTGGCCAAGGTAGCAGCACACAATAAACAAAATAAAAACAAAAATTAAATTAAATACATAAAACAATAATCACAACACACACATTTCCAACAATAAAACAAAATTAAGAACAAATGCAGACAGTTTGGACTGTTTGATTAAGATATAGCTTAAACTCATTAATTGAAATAAATACACTAAGTTTCAGTGATCTTTGAATCTCATTCCAAGCAGTTGATGCACTATGAATAAAAGCAGTTTTTCCAAACTCTGACTTCATTAAGGGAACATTTAAAAGGATATATCTACTTGAACGCAGATTATGCCCTTGACTTTTGACAGACAATAAACTACTCATATACAGAGGAAGCTGGCCAACTATGGCCTTGTACACAAATATAAGCCAGTGCTTGTACCTTTTTAAATGAAGTGAAGGCCAACCCACCATTTCATACAATGCACAGTGATGAGTATAATGATTTGTACGAGTTATGAATCTTAAAGCAGAATGATAAACAGAGTCCAATGATTGTAAAAGAGCCTTAGTGGAATTTCTGTAAATTTCAAAAAAAAAAAAAAATCCTGCAGTGTGAGGTTGTCATCGCGTGTGCCCTAAGCAGTGAGTGTGTGTTGTGGTGAGGCAGTGCTCACTAATTAGATGATCGCTATCCTCAGTGCCATAATCATGTGCATCTGGGTCCAGCAATTACTTAATATGATATATTAACATATTCCTAGCAGGCGCGTCAGAGGAGGCCGCTCGTAGGAGACAAATTATCCAAATTAATTTCTAATTTAAAATCCTCTGCCTTTTATTATAAGCTGTGGGCGCTGTGGGGTGGAATTTATTTTACATCTTGTGCTGTTTAATTAATGATTCATGCATTATTTTCCTGCCATGTGTGTCACCCAGTGTATTGTGTGTGTGTGTGTGTGTGTGTGTGCTTGTTTTCATGATTTATGAAGACACAAATTTGAATAATGACATGGGTATTACACTGGTATTATGACGTAAACATGTTTTATGAGGACATTTCATGAGTCCTCATATTTAAAATAGCTTTAAAAACATACTAAACAATGTTTCATTAAAAATTTCAAAATGCAGAGTGTTTTCTGTGATGGGTAGGTTTAGGGGTAGTGTGGGGGATAGAATGTACAGTTTGTACAGTAAAAAAACATTACGCCTATGGAATATCCTCACTAAGATAGCAAAACAAACCTGTATGTGTGTGTAACCTTCTGTTGGTATTTGCTTTGGCTTGTGGAAAGGCTACTTGTAATGAACTTTGATTCATCATATGGCTTTCATTCCATTTCTGCATTGTTTTTACATTATTATGGTGGTTATGACTTCTGAAGGTAAAAAGATTTTAAGAACTGAAATATTTTTTTCAGTTTTTCATAACCACCATAATAATGCAATAACAATGCAATAACTCAATGACAACAACCAGCGTATTTTGAATTATTGCTGACAGTAACAGTTAGGGCCAGTTTTTGTGCCAGTTGCCTTTTCGGCGCAGTGCTGCACTGCAAATTAAACACTGTTTTTCTGTTATGCATTTTACAATGGTGCTGCAAATTCAGCTGATTTGTCACAAAGATAATGTTATCTAATGCTAAAACTGCAAAATTGATGTAGTCTTGGAAGTATCAAGAATGTGTTGATTTTGATTGAATTTATAGGATTACATTATAGTTTTGTTGCAAATTAACAAATTATTTTTGAATTCAAAGAAAGTATTTTTTGCTAGGAAAGCTAATTTAAATCTATATTGCTAAAACTAAAAAAAAAGTGGTCATTGTTTTTTGGTGGGAACTGTTCAGTTATTGACAGGGCAAGTAAAAATTCAGCAAGGTTACACATTTTATACAGAATAGCATCCTAATTCAGAATCTGAGAGAAATGTCAGAGGCAGTTGTTTTGTCTGTCACACCTCTTCCTTTCTTAATCAGTAAGTGCGACAGATGTACTGAGACTCACCCGTTACACTGGAGAAGTTGTATCCTTCGCTCTTCACTTCTTCAAACACAGTGTAGAGTGTAAATAAGAATTCAGTCCCTGAAGACAGAGGTGTGACCCTATATATCACTGAAGAGCCACCTGGTGTAGTTGGACTCTCAATTTTATCATTGTATTCCAGCTCATAAGTGTAATCGTTCCTGTTGTTAACTTTTATCCATTCTAATGTCATCTCAATCTCTTTGCGATCGATGACCGTAACATTCTCAACTTTAGATGGAACTGAAGAAGAAAGAGAATGAAATTTTACATTTTCTTAACGCCTGTAGCAAGTAGTTGGAAATCACATCTACAAGTTCTTGCAATATAAGGTTTACAGTCTATTTTAATTTTAATATAAGAGGAATTTGAATTTTGTATTACCACAATTCTTAAGTTGATCTACAGAGAAAACATTTTATAAATTGCAAAACCTCAATGACTCACTTACCAGTTACAGCAAAGAAATTAAGTCCAGTGCTCCGATCCTCCCCAAACACAGTGTAGAGTGTAAAGGAGTATTTAGTTCCAGGAGACAGAGATGGGACTTCATGATTTACTACATCACCCAGTTCTGTTACAATGATCTGTTCATCTAAGGCACCCTCTCTCGCCAGTGTATAATTGTAATTTCTGTTGCCCCCAGCTACATTCCAATTTAATGTTAATACAGTCTCTGTTCGAGCCAATATTGAAACGTTTTCAACATTAGGAAGAACTGTTTGTCCCTGCATGGGGAAGAAATGACATTGATTAAATAATCGAATATTCCATGAAGAAGCTTAATTCCAAAACAATCATTTTGTTAATAAATTCTAGACATCCCAGCCTACTTTATATATATATATTTATATAAAAGAGAATATGAATTAAGAATTGTAAGTGTGTAAAACACAAAAAACAACAAAATACTAGAACTTAATAAAACATTTTTTATTAATCTTAATAGAACAAGGGAATGGGCCATTTAGTTAATGTTATTCGTATTCATAAAAAAATGAAAATATGCTTCAAATTGTGAATATGAAATCACATCAACTGAAATGGTCAATACCCTTGTTCCATTAAGATTAATACAACATGTTTAATCAAGCTCTGTTTTTTATTATTCATTTAAACTTGGGGCAGATGCAAAACTTAATCCATAATATGAATAATATATAACGATTATTCAATTCAGTTTGATGGAATTTTACTATACAATTGAAATTCAAAATATTAGAAACAGGTTGAAATATTTTTTTGAGTGAATTCATCACAACATCACTCTTCATGACTCAAGGTCAGCCAGGAATCTTGGATGTTTGACAACCCCATCTTATTTTAGCATGCTGCACAAGTCTTTGTCCAGGCTTTTGTCAGTAATACAATGCTTTTTAGCCATTCTGGTAAGAACCCACATTACACCTCAAGTCTTCAAGGAACCTACATTATACCTCTCTTTGAATTTCTTCACCAGCTGCCAAGTTTAATCAAAGACTGTGGTTGCTTCTCAATTGAAAGACTGCATCCTAGTAAAGCTGTGACCTTCCTAAACCAGTGCTTCTAAGGCTTCAAGGCTAGAGTCCTGCTCAGCATTGAACATTGAACGAGATGGTCTAGTAAGTGTGAAATGTCAGAAATGTTTGTCACACTTTATTTTAGATGGTTTTATCTACTATGTACTAACATTAAAGGGATAGTTCACCCAAAAACGAAAATTCTGTAATCATTACTCAACTTTACTAGTTGTTCCAAACCTGTATAAATTTCTTTGTTCTGTTGAACACAAAGGAAGATATTTTGAAGAAAGTTTGCAACCAAGCTGCTTTGGGGCACCATTGACTTCCACAGTAGAAAAAAAAAAATACTATTGAAGTCAATGTGCCCCAGAACTGTTCAGTTTCCCACATTCTTCAAAATATCTTCCTTTGTGTTCAACAGAACAAAGAAATGTATACAGTTTTGGAACAACCTGAGTGTGAGTAAATAATGACAGAATTTTCATTTTTGGGTGAACTATTCCTTTAAATACCCACAAGACTGTGCATTTACTGTGTAATGTTAAAAATGTGAAGGATCCTTGGAATACAGCCTTCGTTTTTGCATCTTTCATTCATCAATATTTGCTAAAATAGCTAATCACCAATAGAGCATTTTGGAGCAGACATCACGTCACTTGCAGCTATACGCGCACTGTGGTGGCAAAAAAAAACAAAAAACGGGTAACTAGTAGAGGAAAACAGGATTAAAAGAGTTATACATTAAGTTTACTATTAAACCATAAATTTGATGTAAACAACAGGTCTACATAATATTCATATATGAAGTTCATAAGGGACATAATGTATTAGCTCTAGTCACAGTATGAAATAATATTAAAACCTATTGCCTTTTACAAGGGTAACATTTAAACCTATAACATTTTATCTCACAATTCTGGCTTTTTTCTAGCAACTGCACGTTTATATAACAATTGTTAAAAAAGGGGGTCAGAATTGCAGGATATGAACTCATAATTCTGAAGAAAAAAGACAGAACAACAAGTTTAAATCTCGCAATTCAGATTTTTCTTCAAAAATTCTAGATATAGACTCATAATTGCAAGAAAAAAGTCATGCGACAGGAAGCTCACACTTCATACTGTCGTTAACTCGCTCAGGACCATAATGCTGTAAATAATATTCCATTTCTTGCACAGACTGATAGATAGAAACAAAACTATAAGTCTATGCAAGAAACTGAACATTACAGCATTATTACCTGTAATCCACAGCCCCAGAAAATGGTCCTGAGCGAGTTCACGACAGTATGAAGTGTGAGCTTCCTGTTGCATTACTTTTTTTTGCAATGTATTGTCAGGATCAGCGGTTAATTATTTTGTTTTGTCTGCATTTTTTTTTAATTTCCATTATATGAATCACAGAGGACCACGGTTTCAGCTAAAAATCTTCTTTACTGTTTTACTGAATTAAAAAAGTCACCTACATCTTGGATGGCCTGAGGGTCAGTAAATTAACAGAACATTTTTGGGTGAACTATCCCTTTAAGATTCATGTCAGACTTTATTGCTGATTTATTTAAGTTATTGAAATTTGAGTTTGGCAAGCAGTTTCTGACATTTTGTTATTTCCCTATTCAAGTATTCCTGAAATATGGCTATCTAGTGAATTGACTTTC
>RJVU01019258.1:7128704-7155524 GCA_003731715.1 Anabarilius grahami | reverse complement strand
GCCATCATGAGTTTACTTGAGGAGACTCTTAGTTTCCCTTTGTATTCAGTCTAAGTCTTTAGCTAATCTTTGACTTCACCATACTTTATACGTCATACTTCATACACCATGTTTTGCTGGTATCGGTCACAGGTGTTTTTGTCTTGAAAATAAAACCTCTTTGTCATGTAAGGCTACCGGTTTACAATCTAAGCCCAAAATCAAGAATCTCAGGGACTAACAGTACAAATAACAGTTGTATGTATATAGAGTAAGAGTGACTTACCAAAGCAGAAAGCGCACACAGCAATACTAAAGTCAAAACTCGTTCCATGATGAACCCGGTGTGTGGTCAGAGTAAACAGCGCTATATTGTCACACTAGCTTTTCCTATTTAACCACTGCATTCAAAAATCTTTTATCGAAATAACTAGTCAAGCCTGTTGGCATGACAGCTTTAGTAAGTATTTTGTCTATGAACTCTTGGTTTCTGACACTTCTCTCAGCCTCTGTTCCCTCTCTGCTGACAGATAATGACCTGTTTTATTGCCACTTCTCCTTTTTCTCATGACGGGAAAACAATGTACATCAACCTTTGTCCTGCCTTTAACCAAGTTCTTCCTTATTTTAAAACTCCTCCCTTTTATTCTTTCTCAACTATTTATAACACTTCTTCTCTCTTTTGTATTGCCCCTCACACACACCATGGTTTATTATTAGATTATCTTCCTCTTTCACTTATTTTGCTTTAAAACTGTATTATATTTTTTTATTTTCTTTGGGATATGCTTGTATACCGAAATGAACCAAAAGAAATACAAAAAACTAAATAAAATTGAGTTGTGATCATTTAGTGTTTTTAGTTTTTCCTTTGGATGAACGTGGTTCACCCTGTGGGCTGGCAAGTTAACAAAAGGATCTAGAATCTTCTCAACTCTTGACAAACACCCCATTATTCTTGCCTTTATTAAAATAACAATAGATAAATAACTCTTTAGTTCCATAGCTGAGTTGGGTGTGTCTTGATATCTGATAATGTACACATCATGTTATAGAGGTTTTGTGTAAAGGGAGAATTTATATCTGACCTATATAGCTGTGTCATTTATTTTTTCCTGATAATCCATACATGTAAATGTATATTAACAAACAATTCCTCTTTATTGTAAACTGTCTGTAGGTCTGATAAGATGTGAAGGAAATGAACTGTGTAGGGTTTAGTTTACTTTTAATTATAGGCCAACACAGGAGGAGCACGGTCAGCACTACTGTAATTGTTTGACACTATGTTCTTGTCATGTTTCAGAATTGCTTTTGCTTTGTTTAGTTTTTTCACTTTATTTTGATAATCCACTTTAGAAATTCTACTAATTGTAAGTACCTTTGCAACTACATGTCAACTAACTCTCATTATATGTCAACTAACTCTCATTAGAATATTAATAGACTGTTAGGTTAGGTTAGTAGAATTGAAAAATCAGTAGAATGTCTGTTGAGGGAGCATCAAAATAAAGTGTTAACAGATATTAAGCAGACAGTCTATAATACTGTAATAGTTGACATAGTTGCAAAGTTACTTACAGTTAGTAGAATGTCTAAAGTGGACCATCAAAATAAAGTTACCTTTTTTGTCAAACAGTTTATGTGGAAAATGTGATGTTGAATTGCATAGCTGAATATGGGTTTTATTATCTCTGCAATTATAAACAAGCAAACAAACAACAAGCAGTGAACACAAAGCAGTGAACTTGTTTACACCAAATTTCAAGATAGGATGTATGTGTCTGCTTTTTATCAAAGTATTTTAATTGGAGAGACAATCCTTTTGCTTTTTGTATTGCAGACATGACGTATATTTGTAAAAAGCAGTGCAACAGGTTCTTCCTCTCAAAAAAAAAAATATGATCAACACAACGCTTGTTTTGTCAACTGGCACTTTCCAAGTACAAATTGGTGTTCCATTTCATTTTAAAGCTAGGCAGGTGCACACAAACCCTTGTTCTTTAGAAAGATATTAGTTAAAAAAGTATTATTTAACATAAAAATAACATGACAAATGTCTTGTTTTAAAACATAATCTGTAATAATACACTCTAAAAAATGCTGGGTTAAAAACAACCCAAGTTGGGTTGAAAATGGACAAACCCAGCAATTGGGTTGTTTTAACCCAGTGGTTGGGTTAAATGTTTGCCCAACGTGCTGGGTAGTTTTATTTAACTCAACTGTTGTATAAAAATTACTGTATTGCTTGCTTAAAATGAACCCAAAATATGCTGGAAATTAACATTTATTAATATGTTTAATAAATGAGCATTTATTAATAAGATAATGAATAATAAACAATAAACATTTATTAAATTGCTTATTAATACATGTACACCTTTTGATTATTATTGTTGCCTCTAGTAATTATGTGTCTGATTTTTAATTTCTCACCTATTTTGGATTCATTTTAAGCCAGCCATATAGTCATTTTTAATCAGTAGTTGGGTTAAATAAAACTACCCAGCAGGTTGGGCAAACATTTAACCCAACCACTGGGTTAAAACAACCCAATTGCTGGGTTTGTCCATTTTCAACCCAACTTGGGTTGTTTTTAACCAAACATTTTTTAGAGTGTAATAATTATTATTATTATAATTATTATTACTACCACAAACTAATATTTAGGGGGTGTTTACACAACACTATTTATGCAAGTTGGTACTTTATTTACATGACAATTACGTTTGGGGGGCCTGAAAACACAATCTTTTGAAAACAGGTTTCAAAGTGCAGGTTTTTTTAAATTTATCGTCTCTGTGTAAACTACAAAAACGTGAATTTGTGAAAACGGTGACATCATGCACATGCGTTTTACGTGTTCAGTCTAGAGGTGCATATTTCTTTACAAAGTAACGTTGCCAACTACTGACCTGGCATGCATAATACAGCATTTGTAGTCATTTTCATGGATCCCTGTGAACGGGATCGTTTTGACAAGGTTGTCATCTGTACGTGAAAAACGCAACCCTGATAGCACATGTACATCTTGGAGACGTCTATTTGATGTGCGTGTTTAAATCTGGAAGACGTTTTTTTACAGTGTTTGTTTATCTGAAATACGCCTATAGGACGTTTCCTGTCTAATTTCAAATAGGACGTTTAGAAATGCCTTTAAAGGGTCATGAAACCCCAGAACACATTTTTTGAGCTGTGAACAGATATGGCTGCACATCATTGAAAACACTAAAGGTACTCATTAATTTTATTTATAATTTGAAATTAGTTATTTTTGCATTTTTCAGAGCGATTTCTGTCTTCCGGTTTGAAAAGCAAAGTCGGAGCAACGTCACAAAATCTGACGTCATCGTGTACCACCGGCAAGATCCGGAGTGCTGGTTGGCTCCAAGTATGGGCTCATCGAACATGCTGTACATCAACAGTTTCTACATTTGTCCATGACTTAAAGCACATTCAATCCAATCACTTCGCTGTAGTAGGCATAAGATTATAATTGTGGTATTATAAAAATCCCTTTAAGACAAGTCATTTCACTCGGCGGCCATCTTTGAAACGCCTATCGGGCATGCAAGTGCAACTCCTATCTCTTTGAATGGGGAAACATAAAATTCTCCAAAGCTGTGTGCCAAGCTTTCGATTAAATTTCATATTTGTAATCACCAATGAAATCTGACAACAACTGTCTCATAAATTTTGTTTCTAAATGCTCGAATCATGACAAACTGTATTTTTCAGGCTGGATCAAGCTAATGCGCATGCTCAGACCTAAATGCGCATCTCTTGTGCCTCATTTCGGAGGCGCGCGTCTGACTGTTTCTATAGAAACCGGTCGCCTATAGAAAGGCGGGACTTATTCCGCCATATTGCGCGTTGCACTTTCTCCCATTCAAAACAATACGAGTGACACGTCTTGTGTTACTCTATAGTCTTTGGTATTATGCATGAGGAAGTATCACTTCTCTCGCCTCCGTCTCTTGTCATTCAGAGACATATCGTTGGTGCTCGTGCACCTCAGTGCTACAAAACAAAAATGCGTTTTCCTGCGACGCGACCAGAGCAGAAGTTTGGGTGCATGTGGTTTGTTTTGCTGTGATCCACCAGCACAAATGGAAAATATGTTTGCATAAGATCGCATTACAGTGCGGCTCATTCACCTCTGTGTTCAGACACGCGAGCCGTGTGTATGTTTCCCCCAGCACAGCAAGCACATAAGTGGTGTTTGTATTTTGCCTGCGATGCTGTCAGAACTAAAGTTTGAATACGAACACATGAAAAATATCATTGTTATTATGATATAGGCGGAGCGCGCATATGATCGGTTTCAACGTGGAGCTCCGCGATGAGTTTAACAACACTAGCCACGTGGATCCTAGCTCATATACAGAATAAAGTATCTGTGTTTAAAGTTTTTATAGACATATTTCTTACAGTCTCTCACTTCTGCTAAAATGGAACGCAGACTTCAACTTCTCATCAAATCTTCTGTCCAATCAAATACTCTCTAGAATCTGAAGTCCCGCCCCCTCCAACACTACAAACAGACTCTGAAGCTGTGGCTGAAATCGGTCATTTCTTCACACATTTACTAGTTTCTATATGGTGAATGACACATAGTGCACTATGATTCAGACAATGTAAATATACTTTCCACTGATGCAAATTAAGTCCGTTTTCATGTTAGTGTGTGATTTCTGCAGCACGAGCACAGTCTGCTCTGGTCCAGAGAAACAAGAGCACAGAGCGGATCATATGCGCGAGTCGGCACAGAAAACGGCACATTCCAACCACACAAGTTTGCGATGTTGTTTGCGAATGTTCATTTGAACTATGGTTTTGGGAAACACTAAATCGTTGAACTATGTTAGTAACGATGGAACTTGCAATGTTAGTTGGCCAACTATGCTTTTGGGAAACGCACCCCAGTAATGAAACAAGTGATGTTTTTATAAGTGAGTCATTGAATCATTCAAACATAATCATTCATTCAAATCAATTAAACATAGCCTGCGCAATTAATATTTTGTCAGAACCTCTAATAAATTACATATTATTTTGTTTAGTTGGAGTTCAGAATCATGGGAGAAGCTAATTTTATTGTGGGGGTGGGTAGAAGGAGTGTTAAATTAAAAATGAAGATTATTATAGCTGTCTTTTTTGTCAATTCAGTTGTTTTATTTCTATAGGTTTTGTAACATTCTAAAAGCTCTCTATACCACAGATAGTATGGTAAGTACATGCAACAATACAAGAATAATAAAACATTGCATTGATATAAAAAGGAAATTTACTTTCGATACTTAAAGTACTTCTGTGCTTTTACTTAAGTAAAAAATCTGTCTTTACAACTTTCACTTCTAATGGAGTAATATTTGACCAGTAGTATCTGTACTTTCACTCAAGTAATAAAGTTGTGTACTTTGTCCACCTCTGCAAATTGGTAACACTTTACAATAAGGCCCCATTAGGTAATGTTTGTTAATGATATTGTAAAAATACAACTGTTCATTGTTATTTCATGTCAGCTCAGGTCCATTAAATAATATTAACAGATACAACTTTTAACTTTTAATGATACATTAGTAAACATCAACTATGATTAACAAATGCTGCTGCGACCTGCCGCTGCCAGAGAGAGCACCAGCCCCTGCTGAAAAATAAATGTTTAAATATAAATCGCCTTTTAAGTCTTTAAGTAGCCTGTTAAGTATTTTAAGTATTTGGTGCTGTGATGAACAACATTGCTAAAACAAAAATCTGAATGGCTGTTTGAAAGATTTAAATGCTGTTAACAGAAAGTACAGCAGCTGCTTTGTTTACGGGGTTACCAGGGTAACGGCTGCATTTCTGTTGTTCCAGGAAGGACCTGGCACGTGTCGCCCCTCATATACCGATAGAGTACCTCAGGGATGACGTGTTTTTGTAGGCAAAACCCGGAAGCGCTTCCGGTTCCATCGCCCCGAAGTCTATGGGTTTTTTGAATGAGTTTTTGCTAAATCGCCTGAAATATGGTCTGTGGTTAACAAAGCCTCTTAATATTTTCTAATTTTGACATAAATTACACCAGTTATAACCCTTTTGGGATTTTTTAAACCTTTATTGTGTCTTAAAAACGGCGGTTGCTAACAAGTTGCTAAAAGGGACTACTTCCTTTGGCGGGGACTTTAGACGTCATCATGACAAATAGGACATTTGGACAGCATTTCTCATGAAAAAGTGAATAAGTATTCATACACAGCACAGATCATAATCAGCGAGCATGTTTTTAAATGAAGTTGTTTTTTAAATAAAGTGTGAGGAAGCTTGGTGGTGGTGACGTTGATCCGCGACCATGGTGTGCTGTAGTCCGTTTATAGCCTACTGTTAGCTTTTTATATCTGACGACTTTATTTAGGCTTCAAAATGTATAAATGTTGTGTTAACTTGTAAAGTTTATCTTGATAGACAAAACGTGTAAGTGTCATAACCCTTTGTTAAACACACAGCTTATTTTTAGCGATTTTCCAAAAGTCTATGGGAAAAATGCATAGGTTTTCGATCGAGGGAACCCGTGTGCCGCTAACTTCCGGGTTGGCCTACAAAAACACTTCATCCCTGAGGTACTCTATAGAGACAGAGCGACACGCGTCATAATAATAACAATCCAACAGTCTCCATTGACTTTATATAGTGTGAGGCGGCCTCTTTGTCATTTCTGGCTTATAACAAAAAATAGAACAATGTCTAAAAGCTGCTATGTGACATGGTGTACAGCACACAAGCTAAAAAACCCACAACTAAGTTTTTATAAGCTGTCGACCCCAAAAAATCAATGTTTAAGGACACAAAAGTGGATACAGGCAGTGAGACAGAGCACAACGGGTCATATTACTATAAGAACTACATTGAAGGGGAACGTATTTGGCGACAGGTGAAATAATTCTTTGACATGGTAAAAAATAATGAATGTTTTTTTTCTTTGTTTGTTTAGCATAATCTATCTCCAATTACGTTCCCCTCCAATGTAGTTCTTATAGTAATATGAGTTCTTATAGACACTTGTGTGTCCTGAAATAACTGTTATGCTAAATTAAGCTGGTCTATAGGCTAACGCACGAACGACCCCACATTACAAAAAATGAATTGGTTAATTATCCACAGCAGGAGGGTAAGGTCTTCAGGTAGAGGAATGAATTATGAATTTAGTGTTTTATGATTATTTCATACCACCATAGTATGAGAAAGGAAATGAAAAGGATGTTTCAGTATTGTTATCAGTAGAGACACACTTATAATAGTTACAGAAGGTGTTGTTGGTCATGCAGTTGTATGATAAATGACACTGCAATAGGTTGTTTGCACATGACGTCACTGGGTGGCGTAAAATTCAGGCTGCGTTCGAAAACCTAGACAGCTGACTTGTTGCTGTAATGTTTG
The DNA here is from genome assembly GCA_003731715.1 of Anabarilius grahami. Classification (NCBI taxonomy): domain Eukaryota; kingdom Metazoa; phylum Chordata; class Actinopteri; order Cypriniformes; family Xenocyprididae; genus Anabarilius; species Anabarilius grahami. The sequence continues at coordinate 7,148,129 of RJVU01019258.1, read as the reverse complement.
CTCACGGCTAAACTATACTATGGATGTAATAACTGGAACCGACACGGAGCTTTCTTCACTGTGTGCTTTTATTAGCCTCACTCTCTCTCATCTCGTGTGATGCGAGATTTGCCCGAGGGCTACGGTGTCACTTTTAGGACATACAGTATCAGTCAGGATGTTACAGTTGCCTCACTGCCTTATCAGGCAAGGACTTGTAAGGCAGCGTTTGTGCATGAAGGCACCTGACGAAACTGATTTCAGACAGACTTCTGCGTAATGATCTACAGCAAAATAGCACAAGCTTTGGTATAAACAAATATTTAAATCCTACAGTAGTAATTTCTTGCTAGAAAAGACATCAAAAGTGGAAAATGTTGGTCAAAAACATACATTTACACAAACCGACCAGCAAACGCAACTTTTGGATGCCATCTTTATTTTTCTATTTTTTTGTCACAGAATAGAACGCACAGGATTGTGGGATATCAAAGGCAGCGAAGGATACATCTATGCTGCCTTCAAAAATCCATCAGATTAAGTTATCTCAGGAAACAGGAAGTGACGCTAACATTGGATTCGGACATCCTTTGAAGCCTTCCTACCTTTAAATGTGTCCTCCGAAGGCAGCATTTTCCAGTTTTCAGACGCAGCCTCAGATGGAGGGCAGGAAGTGATTTTCTATATAGGGAAGCACTATGAAATGCCTATGTTTTGCGTCCTTTATGGTTGCTCTAATCAATCAAACCGAGAAACCACAAGGAGCTTTTATCGTGTACCAAAAGTTGTTGTTCATCAGGGTGGAAAATTAAAGAAAATGACTGAAAAACACAGGAAAAAGTGGCTTGTGATCCTGCGTCTGCGGTCGGGAGGAGTCAGATAATCCTCATGTGTGCAGTGACCACTTTACGTAATACAACTAAGTTAATTAAGTTAATACAACTTGCATATGCCACCACTAACAAAAAAGTAGTAGTAGTAGTAGATTCTCCTACGCTTTTTACATCAAAGACTATAGAATAACACAAGACGTGTCACTCGTATTATTATGAATGGGAGAAAGTGCAACGCGCAATATGGCGGAATAAGAGCCAACCGCCGACTGGTAAAGTCATCGCGTCACTGCAGCGGCCGTTAGAAGCTCCGGTTTCTATAGAAACAGTCAGATGCGCGCCTCCGAAATGAGGCACAAGAGACGCACATTTAGGACTGTGCATGCGCATTAGGTTGACCAGCCTGAAAAATACAGTTTTTTTGTCATAATTCGAGCATTTAGAAACAATATTTATGAGAAAGTTGCTGTCAGATTTCATTGGTGATTTCAAATATGAAATTTAATCGAAAGCTTAGCAAACAGCTTTAGAGAATTTGTTGTTTCCCCATTCAAAGAGATAGGAGCTGCACTTGGATGTCCGAGAGGCATTTCAAAGATGGCTGCCGAGTGAAATGACTTGACTTAAAGGGACTTTTGCTGCGTCCCAATTCGCATACTATCCGTCCTAAATAGTATTCGAAAAAAGAATTAGTATGTCCCAAATCGTAGTATGTTGAAAAGAGTATTCCAAAGATACCCGGATGGTCTACTTTTTCTGGTTAGAATTCGAAGTGCAGATCCGTGCACACTTCTAACAGCTAATATTGCCCATAACACATTGCGCTGTGGACGAGGATTCGATTAGAACTACAAATACGAATAACATTTTTTAAAAAACTACAAACATGACGGATGTGCGAGACCGACGGTTAAGCAGAGTGGTTAAGATAAAGGGGCTTGAGTGATTAATAATCAGTATAACCTGACGAAAAGATATTTATTAAATGTTATCCACATTATATTTCATCTGCAACAGCATTGTGAACTTTTATAACGATGCGTTTGGTCATTAACTTTTAAATGCATCATTATACAAAGATGAGGAGAGTTCTCTGCATGAAAGACCCTGGCAGATAAACGTGCGACTATATTTCTCTCCGAAATGGTAGGAAATTAAATTTAATTCAATGTGGAGGATTTTAACTGTGACAAGATGGTTGATAGGGCAGTTTTAGTTACAGGTTGCGTAACTAAGCGACAGAACGTCCGTTAAAGACGCTGTTATGACGAGTATGTCCCCAAGCTTGCATACTCTTCTGCTACACACTCAAAAGTATGTACTTTTTCTTTACTAAAACAGTACATACTTTTAGGACGTAGTATAAGTAGGCAAATTGGGACGCAGCATTTGTTTTCGTCCAGTGCTTCCAGGTTCTACATCAGAACGTGAGCAGAACAGTTTTTGCGCACAAAAAGTATTCTCGTCACTTCATAAAATGAAGGTTGAACGACTGCAGTCACGTTGACTATTTTAACGATGTCTTTAGTACCTTTCTGGACCTTGAAAGTGGTGGTTAAATTGCTGTCTATTGAGGAGTCAGAGCTCTCGGATTTCGTCATAAATATCTTAATTTGTGTTCTGAAGATGAATGAAGGTCTTACCGGTGTGGAACGACATGAGGGTGAGTAATTAATGACAGAACTTTCATTTTTTAGTGAACTAACCCTTTATCTGTCCAGGCTGGGACATCCATCAAATTCACCCAAAAAGCAGAGAACAAGATCCTTCTGGATCAACAGGAAGCTCTGGCAACAGGTAAAGTGTGTTTGCCATCAGCTTGTTAAGTCGTGACGTAAGGAACGCCGTTTCTGGGTCCAAGCCTCAACTCCTTTCACTTGAGAATGCCATCGCGACGGCCATTTATGAGAGCTATTTATTCATATTAAACGTTTAACATTTTATAAAGTTAAACATTTAAAATACTTAGTCTACACAACAGTCTCCGTGCTCACAGCGTCACAGACATTAATATATTTAATGATTTATAAAAGATGAATCACTGTCTGTCCATCTGGGATTTTGGTATGGAGATAAAGGTTATGATTATTATTTTTTGATAGTATTACACCACATCATGTGTGTATATTATTAGCACAGTTTCTTGGTTTCTTGTGGAGCGTTTGGACCCGGAAGCGCTGCCGCGTGACGTCAGACTTAAAGGATTAGTTCACTTTCAAATTAAAATGTCCTGATAATAACCCAAATCGGTTGAAGGTCAAAATTACAGTTTACAGCGATCCCAGACGAGAAATAAGGGTCTTATCTAGAGAAACCATCGCTCATTTTCTAAAAAAAGTTTTAAAATTGTATACATTTTAACCATAAATGCTCATCTTGAACTAGCTCTCTTCTTCTTCTCTAGGGATGGGCATATCGATATGAAGTATCGATATATCGATACTGACGTTGAGTATCGAAAGTATCGATACTCAAATAAAAATATCGATACTAAGGTGNTTTTGATAGTATTACACCACATCATGTGTGTATATTATTAGCACAGTTTCTTGGTTTCTTGTGGAGCGTTTGGACCCGGAAGCGCTGCCGCGTGACGTCAGACTTAAAGGATTAGTTCACTTTCAAATTAAAATGTCCTGATAATAACCCAAATCGGTTGAAGGTCAAAATTACAGTTTACAGCGATCCCAGACGAGAAATAAGGGTCTTATCTAGAGAAACCATCGCTCATTTTCTAAAAAAAGTTTTAAAATTGTATACATTTTAACCATAAATGCTCATCTTGAACTAGCTCTCTTCTTCTTCTCTATTTGAATTCCGGCAGTGTAGACATTGCTAAGTGTATTACTGCCCTCCACAGGTCAAAGTTAGAACTAAATTGTCATCTACAATATTCTAGTGCAAGTATATAACAATTAGTTCAAACTTTAACCTGTGGAGGGCAGTAATACACTTAGCAGTGTCTACACTGCCGGAATTCAAATAGAGAAGATGAGCTAGTTCAAGATGAGCATTTATTGTTAAAACTTATATAATTTCTTTTTTTTTGTTTTTGTTTTTTTAGAAAATGAGCGATGGTTTCTCTAGATAAGACCCTTATTCCTCGTCTGGGATCATGTAGAACGCTTTGAAGCTGCACTGAAACTGTAATTTTGACCTTCAAACGTTTGGGCACTATATGGAGAAAAATCCTGGAATGTTTTCATCAAAAACCTTAATTTCTTTTCGACTGAAGAAAGAAAGACATGCACATCTTGGATGACATGGGGGTGAGTAAATTATCAGGAACTTTTAATTTGAAAGTGAACTAATCCTTTAACAACCGAATATCCGCCCCCTAGAGGAGGAACAGTTTTGTCTCAGTTAGGAAACCGTATTTTATTACTAATTATTATTTACGCACTTTAAATCTACTGGTTCTGTACAAGTAAAGTTATTGTATATATAAACACATTAAATGAACAGTACTCCTTTCAAAGTCAAGTCACTAACGCACAGATTTTACGCCGATCCATGCTGACTGTTAGATGCGTTTGACTCCTCAACTGCAGATGTCGCTGTGAAAAAGCGATAGGGAGACGCACATGCCGAGGAACATAACAACACAGGATTATTATTCAATCCATTAAAGTATTTCATCTGTTTCCAGCAGTAATCTGACGCGTATCGTTGCTGAACAGGTGAGCTGATGATATACAATCCTGGTAAAAAAAGATCCGTGAGCATGTATGCAGAACGGCGTTAAAACAGTCTCTTTCATCTGCCTGTCTTTGTTTATCCATTGCGTTTGGTAAAATTGTAGACATTAATTATTAGACGAGTTTCATTTGTGATACAATGGTTGTCTTTGGCATCAGTATCTACAGGAATGGAATCAAGGAAATCAATACAAACATACTTGCAGCGCAAATAGTTTGTGAAGTTCCTCCGTGTATTTGTTCTCATTTGTTGAAGGTCTCGTGTAATCCTCTAGGGTTCTTTTAAACCTTTTGATATCTGGAAATAATTACATATTTGTATCCTTTTTACCCACCAGTATCTTTTTTATACTCACCATTACTGTACTAAACCTGAAGAGAAACATAAAATATAACAAAGTAACTCATTAATCTCATGGTTTCAATACAGACCGTTCTTAAGAAAACAGAATAAAATGCAATGTCAAATTTTATAAATGTATTTTTATATTATATTTTTATGAATAAATATTACAAAAATTTGGTTTTATTCATTTATTTGCATATTTGTTCAAATATTTACACAGACTGCTTTGGTGCAATAAGAAGGAAGGTTTCATGCTTTTATTTATTTTACAACAAACAAGCAATGATAACTATAGTTTAAAAATCTAATTAAATCAGGAATGTTTTAATGAAATTAATAATAATGGTGCTTTAAATTGGCAGTACCAAGCAATCCCATTAACCAGTTTTTACCCGTAAGACCTTCATTAATCTTTGTAACACAAATTAAGATATTTTTGTTGAAATCCGATGGCTCAGTGAGGCATGCATAGCCAGCAATGACATTTCCTCTCTCAAGATCCATTAATGGAGTAAAAACATATCAGTTCATGTGAGTACAGTGGTTCAAAATTAATATTATAAAGCGACGAGAATATTTTTGGTGTGGCAAAAAAAAAAAAAAAAACGACTTATATAGTGATGGCCGATTTCAAAACACTGTTTCATGAAGCTTCGGAGCATAATGAATCAGCGTGTCGAATCAGCTTGTCGAATCATCTGTTCGGAGCGCCAAAGTCACGTGATTTCAGCAGTTTGGCGGTTTGACACGCGATCAGAATCAAGATTCGACACGCTGATTCATTATGCTCCGAAGCTTCCTGAAGCAGTGTTTTGAAATCGGCCATCACTATATAAGTAGTTATTTAGTTTTTTTGGCGCACCAAAAATATTCTTGTCGCTTTATAATATTAATATTGAACCACTATACTCACATGAACTGATTTAAATATGTTTTTAGTACATTAATGGATCTTGAGAGAGGAAATGTCATTGCTGGCTATGGAGGCTTCACTGAGCCATCGGATTTCAACAAAAAAATCTTAATTTGTGTTCCGAAGATTAACGAAGGTCTTACGGGTGTGGAACGGCATGAGGGTGAGTAATAAATGACAGAATTTTCATTTTTGGGTGAACTAACCCTGTAATATAATACAACATGACATGTGCATATGTCATTGAAGGCTGAGTTCAGTTTACAGCAACATATTTATAGACACAAATACATAAAGTTAAAGGGTTTATATAAAGACACGCACACTTTTTCTTCTTTTTTTTTTTGGCATGATTTTTGAGATTGGATATCCCTGTTTTGAAGCAAGAGACCTATTTGTAGTAGAGTGTCATGTCTTTAGCACTTCCCCCAGTCTTACGTCACAGCTGATAAATCTTTAAAACCAGTCAAACAGAATTCAGTTCAGTATACACCCGCTTATTATCAGCACTGAACAGTGAACACAAACTTTACAAGGTAAGAGACAGATAGTTGTGCAATATGCATACATTGACTTGTATGATTTCTTTGTATTTTGTTAGAACATGTAATGTTTTGTCTTGAATCCACCTCTGCTTCACAGTTTGTCAAGCAGCTTTACTAACCTCTTTTATTTTTCTATCGATTTGTGTAATATAGTTAAACTTTTGTGTGTGTGTTTTTCTTTTCAGAAATGTCTCTTGTCAAGCAGAATCTTCACCCGAATAATGAGGCAAACATCAACAAACTGATCAACCTCAAACTGACGGCCTCATATGTGTATCTTTCCCTGGTATGTGTATCATATGTGTATCTTTCACTTTTATAAACTGTATTGAATTTATTACATTTATGTATTTACATTTACATAATTTTCACATTGTAACTTCCCTGTTCCTTTTTAACTTTTAACTTGGTCTATTTTATATTTTATTAATCTTTTATATTTAAAAATTAATTTTCCTTTTTTTGAAGCTTGCAAAAATAGACTAACATAAAATATTTCATTTTCAGCAATTACTTCATGCCAAATGTTCATTTTGCACTTGAAAGGCTCTAGAATAATTTTTAGAATACGGAATAATTCTAAATATCAGAGTGTTTAGAATTGAATTAATGACTGACCTCTGCATGTCTGTTAAGTCAGTAACGCTAATAGTGTTTTTCTCTGTCTCATAGGGAATGTATTTTGACAGGGACGATGTGGCTCTGCCCAACTTCTCAAAGTTTTTTCTGGAGCGTTCACTGAAGGAGAGGGATCAGGCAGAGCACCTGCTGGAGTATCAGAACACAAGAGGAGGACGAATCCTTCTCCAGACCATCTCGGTCAGTGAGTTTTAGGCTGTGTGTCCACCAAAGCGTTTTTAGCCAGCTGACACTACAGTTAAAATTATAATCAAGTATTTTAAATGTGCTTTAGTTTGTTTGTATATTAAAAAAAATTGTGTGTATAATCTGATTGTGTGTTATAAGTATCTGGAATAATCTATATGTCATGATATATCTATGTGAGCTTAAGCAATATATATGCGTGTTTATAATACTAATGTCCATTTTTCTCTTTCTCCCTGTCACTTATCAGAAGCCCAGTCGTGATGATTGGAGAGGAGGTCTGGATGCTATTACTTTTTCTTTGGATCATCAGAAATCTCTCAATCAATCCCTGCTGGAGGTCCATCAAGCAGCTGGAGAAAACTCTGACCCTCATGTGAGTAGCCAAAGGGTTTTTTTAGTTTTAAAATAAGTATTGATAATCCCTTTATTAGGGCTGCATGATATCGAAATGATTTAAATATCGCAAATGTATGTATCGCAATGGATTGACTACATGGTGATATATACATGTTTTTAATACTCCAAAAGATTACAAAAAGTCCAAGTTTTAGGTCAACGCTGAGAGTAGACTTGGACACACAGCTGTTACAAATGTGTGACATGCTTAATGTTATTAAATGCAATAAGCAAAGTACTGACACGCACAGAAAGCCCCCTCTCGGACAGCACGTGACCCTGAATTCAGTTCTCTTCCGCAGCTTATATTGCCAAATACACACAAAATTCACGTAAACACGGTCAGTTATGTCTTAAGTAGACTAAACAGTTGCTAAAGAAAGTGCATGTGTAACAATATATTGGATCTGTGCAGCTCTTAAAGTGACAGCAGCCTAATAAACCTGCTTCCATCTGTGTGCATTCACTTCTGAATGAAAATTTCCTGATAATTTACTCACCCCCATGTCATCCAAGATGTTCATGCCTTTCTTTCTTCAGTCAAAAAGAAATTAAGGTTTTTGATGAAAACTTTCCAGGATTATTCTCCTTATAGTGGACTTCAATGGCCTCCAAACGGTTGAAGGTCAAAATTACATGTCAGTGCAGCTTCAAAGGGCTTTAAATGATACCAGACGAGAAATAAGGGTCTTATCTAGCGATGTCCAAGGACATGGACATCTTGGATGACATGAGGGTGAGTAAATTATCATGAAAATTGTTTTTGAAAACAATTTGAAAGTGGACTAATCCTTTAATATTAATCAAACAACAATAGACAAAGAGAAAATCACTCACTGCTCTTGACTGAATAACCTTCGTAACTTTAATAAGAATCAGTATAGGCCTATATTTAATTCATACAGTGAAGACTAAGCAGTGTTTTATTTTTACATTTGATTATTAAATGTATGTGTAATGTAGGCCTACCCGAAACCCTAAAACCCATGGTTTACACTGGCGTTAAAATTACACTTACTTTTTATTTAATGCTACAGTAAAATTCATTTTCAGCAGTTGTTGGGATGCTTTCTTCTCACATAAAAACGTGAAGCATGTATGTTCGTTATATCATTTTTAGTTTTTAAATATAATATAAATTAATTTTACACACTTAAAGCATTATCATATCGCATATCGAATGTCGCATATCACATTTTTCTTCAATATCGCACAGCCCTGCCCCTACCCTTTATCTTTCTCACTTGTTTTGTGTATACAGTTATAATTGCATATTATTTTTGAGTAAATAATGTTATTTTCCCCATCATTCTAGCTGTGTGATTTCCTAGAGAGCAACTTCTTTACTGACAGTCATGACACTATTAAGACCCTGGGTGACTATGTTGGCAGTCTGAGTCGCCTCATCTCTTCTGACCCACACGGCAAAATGGGAGAGTACCTGTTTGACAAGCACACTCTCTGATCCACTCAGATCTGATGAGTTTGGCTGCCACCACATTCACATGTACAATTCACATGTACAAGTGAATTAGTTTAAGGATTTCTGCAAAAAAATTTTTAATATTCAGTATTTTTGCCTTTCAAGAGGCAATTTTGTAAGAATCACAGTGTTATTGACGTCAACCTTTGCTGGACTTTTATGCATAAGTGGGACTGTACTGTAAATTGTGCTAGTCCAAAGATGGTACTTAGGTGTTCAAGCCTTAACTATCTCATGTCTGTTTACAAAATGTATAGGTGCTAGTGTAAAACTATATCTTATCAAAAACAAGCTTATGGTGTCCTGTACGTCCTTCAGGAGAAGTTTAGTACAGCGCACCACAGAAAAGGAGTGATTATGTGTACAATACATGTTTTGGACTCCAAAAATGTTGTCACTGTGATTCGTAATACCTCAAACATGATGCTCAATGTCAATATAGCAATGATAATAAATCAAGCATTCCAAAAAAGATAGTTGTTGAGCGATTTTTATTTATTTTATTTTATTTATTTTTTTGTACATTTAATGTAGCCTCTTTAAAAAAAAAATTATTATTATTATTTATAACTGTTAGAAATCTAGTTCTAACAGTTAGCATGTAGTTCAGTTGTCAATGTGACAATCAGAATTGAGCAAATCATTAACAGATCCCAGAGTAACTTGACACATTGGAACTTGCTGTTCTTCTCATAAACTCATTGTAAAATGCTGACCTTGCCAAAACTGGGAGGGTTTGTAAGGGGATTAATGCAGGGTTGCCAACTCTCACGCATCTGGCGTGACACTCACGCTTTCAGCATCAATCTCACGCTCTCACGCACACGCAAGAAATGTCACGCCAAAATCCATTTTTCTCCCCTCTCAATCCGTTAATTTTCTGTTGATGACTAGACCACAGCGTATTAATGACAGGAGGAGAGCAGTTTAAGGCCCACAGCTGTTACATCTCCCTACAACGTTCTCGCTGCAGTATTCTCTGATCGTTGATTGGCTGAAAACCTTGAACCTGATACGTCAGTTGCGTGTGAGAAGTTCAGAGAGAGTTCGGAGCATGTTCAGGTTCGGAGTCGGAGTCGGCACGTGTGAAAGTTTGGAAGACAATCAAGGTAGGCAGATAATAAAATGGTGAGCCTTGTCACTACAGATGTAGCCTTGCCTAATCAGTCTGTGTGCCGAGACTAAGCTACAGACTTCAACTATAGTTGCAAATGTTGTCTGATGTGCGTTATGATGTGGGCTAGCTAAATTGCGCACTCAATATTCAGAGCGGCCAAAGCGTCAAGCTTCCCGTACTTTTTGACAAGCGTCTTTGACAAAGCGGCCAGAGCTTCTTTGCAGCTCAAGTCGGCGGCAGTGTGTACGTACAGTTAACGCTCTATTTGTTGACGGCGCTGAGGAAAAAGGATATGTGAAGCTCCTGCCATTGGAAGAAGCGGTCGCCGCCCATTTGTGGCCGCGCACCCATCAAAGCCGCGCAGAACGTCTTCAACACTCCCGGATCGTGCACACTCCGCCGCTGGCCAGGCTGCTTTTGCTTTACACACCATGGCCGTTATTTTCTCGTGAAAAGGAGTTTTCTCATAGCGTTTGCAACGCAATACTCATTCCTTTATCTCTCAGGGAACCGAGGTTACGTAAGTAACCGAGTACATTCTGCCTTCCCTTCCACAGGAGTCAGGTAACAAAACAAAACCTCTCAGGTTACGTATGTAACCATAGTTCCCTGAGAACGGAACGAGACTCTGCGTTTGCAGTAAATGCTTTGGGGAACGCCACGTGACCCAGGTGTCTGAAAGCACTACCCAATAACTCCAATTCCTATTGGCTGGCGACAGCCTATGACGTCATACGGCGCGACCCGGAAGTATAAAGGAGCGCCTGGAGAGACAGCCACCATCTATCGTCTTGCGGGACTGTTCTGCAGGCAGGCAACCAGAAGCATGGCAAGGAAACGCAGAGTCTCGTACATACGTAACCTGAGACGTTCCCTTTCGAAGGGAACTCTACTCTGCGTTTGCAGTAAACGCTTTGGGGAACGATATACCCACGCCGCCATGCTTGAGGAGAGTGCCTGCCAAAAAATATGGCTTGAGACAAAGGCCCAAAAGCAGTTCGCGAACTGCTTGGCAACTCCCCCTCGGGTCACAGCAGGCTGTCAGTGACAGCATTCCCTTTGGCCAACAGCCCAAGCTGAACTTCCAAAAGGCTTCTACCTTTCTCTTTGAACAAATAGAGCCTAAAGAAATCGCTAAGGCGTCTGGAACCCACTTTTCCGTAAAGAAAAGTGGTCCCTTTAAGGGAATGTGGCCAAGGAACCAAAGGGAACCTCGGCCAGCCACTCTTGAGGGGAACAGGGTCATAATCAGCCTAGGGAGTTAGGGTCAAGGCCTAACCATCACAATCAGCTTAGGGAGCTAAGCACTATTACAAACCCAACCCCAAGGGGGAAGCGCAGAGCTCACCTAACAGGTAGACTACCCAACACAATCCGACAAGCAGTGTACTCAGTAAAAGCACCTTTTACTCTTTAAGCAAGAGGAGTACAGCGTACGCCAACACGTGTTTAGGAAGGCCTGGAAGTCCTATAACCTCAACAGACACGTGGCATCAGCTCGTGGCAGTGTTTAGGTCCCAAGCCTGGTAAACAACCCGCAAAAGAGGGGGTTGGATCTACCACTTGGGCCCCTGGCCAACGAAGTGTATAGAATAGTTCTCAGAGAGAAATACACCTAAACAAACACCATTGTAATCAAAAAGGCGGCCCGCAGGCTTAGCATCCTTCAGGACACACGGCGTAAGTCTCGTGGCCGTTTCCAGGAGCACAAAGATCCAACCTAAGCGCTAGGTGGCTCTTAGCTCACTAGAATCATCGACTCAAAAAGGCAACAATAGGTTAAACCAAACCTCAGTAAGGTTTCACTACTGACATCTCATCCTGAGCCGCACAGAAAAACACAATCTGTGCCAACATGTAAACTAAAAAGGAGGCCTCAAGGGGCCTGCCGATTCAATGACACGTGGCTTCAGTTCGTGAATTTCCGGGGAACCAAGCTACAGGGAACCAGCTCTAACCCACTAACTATGGGAAGCTAACTGCTACCTGTGCTAGGCTACACTTTCCAAACAGGCAAAGTACCCTAAGTTTTTGTGACTAAAGGGAACCAACACAACCAACATGGTCTAAGGGAGGCTAATTAAGCCTGCTACCTCAAACAAAACATGCTGCAGGGCCTGACGCAGTGTAATATCATACATATGTGAGCAAACCATGATCAGTTAATCAGCATTGTAGAAAACAACTGCTAACTAGAAGGAGGCTTAAATATCATAAAGCCTACAATCCGAGTTATATGCAATATAGCCGCTAACAAGATCACCAGGGAGCTTAAATAGATGCCAACTTTCCTCAAAAAGTGGTTCTAACTACCCTGAGTATGCAATCCAACAGGTGATGCACTCAGTGACACAAATAAACCTCTTAACTGGGGAATATGTAGTCCCCATCCTCTCAAATAGAGGCCGCTTTACAGCAAAAAGGGCCTACTATTAAGAGAACAGGTGCTAACCTGTGGCAGCATAAGTAGCTCACATATATATGTAGGGCAAAAGTCTAGAACTCAAAGTAACGTAAAACTTTTAAAAGTTCTAGGAAGTGGGGCCTAGCAATACCTGCATAACTTATCTACGCAAAGATAAGGGCCTACCACCTGAGAGACAGCATCAGGGAGTCAAAACAGTCTACAACCTAGCTGTTAATCTCACAATTGCGCCTACATAAGCAAGGGGATAATGGGCATACGGCCTAACAACTCCCTCGGGAGGAGGCCAGAACTAGGAACTATACAACCTAATAAAGGATAGTATACATAAGGTTATGTAAATAACACACCAAACCTAGCTCTAGCCTAGCCGCTAAGCTACAGGCCTTCTTACAGGGCCACAAGCCTAGTGAAGCCCGGGTTTCACCTCCAAATCTCATGGATAAGAGAAAGAAAGTGAAGCTCACAAGCAAACAATGTCAGGCGGCCGATTAAGGCCGACCTAAACATTTACATGTTAACTGAAGTGACCAGAAAACTATACAGGAAAATAAGGTCTTATTTTAACGAATAAAATATAGACCCTCCTGCAGCTCAAAAACCAAAAACTCCTAATGCTCCTTTTTTTTTACATGAAAGGATGGAATCTAAGGTTCTTTTAAGCCTAAAGATCCTCTTACTATCAAACAGAACAGCGGGCTGATAGAAATAATGACTATGGGCCCAGCCATCAGTCTGAGCATGATATATGTTTATATATACACATATACATACAAACATGCATATAAATATATATATATATATATATATATATACATATACACACAGGAGGTGGAAGAAGAAGTTTTAGGAGAGGGTAGATATAAATCGCCCTATGTAGCTGGGAGATCGATTACAAACACAACAATGTTTACAATCGATCACCCGTCTCACTCTCTCTTCCTCCTCCTCCCTCCGTCTGTCTGGGTTCAGATACAAAACTGAATGGCTAGGGGTTTTTCCATGCCTTCCCGATCTCAAACGCGGAGATCAGAACGGAATGGAAAGTATGGAAGCTGCCGTATTAATGGACAGAAAGGAACCGCTCGTCGAGCCGTCCGCGTGCGGCCCCTTTCTTAACACACTCTAACGGCAGCTGCAGCCCGCCGAGAAGCGCGTCCCAAACACACAGCAGCTCGCATACACCAGCCAGAGGAGCACTCGCCGCCGGACGTGATGACGTCAAACACGAACGTCATCGTCATCCGGTCGCTCTCGCCAGCCCCAGGGAAGTTGAGAGAGAATAAAACTTTCTCAAACTTCCCAACGAGCTCGTCTACGAGCCCTATGGTTGCAGCCACCGTTAAGCCTCAGCACAAACGGGTCAGAACCACCAGGCAGAGATGCAGACAGCTCTTCCCTCGGGAAGAGTGCCAAACGAGAACAGAGTAAACAACAGACAAACACACAGCAGTGCCCTCAAGCACTGTGTATGCGTGCTCCTCTCCAGACAGAGAACGCTCAGAAAAATATGTATATCAAGTTCCAAACCCTGGGACACGGATAAACACACTCTCATGAACGTTTGTAAGGCATATATAAAAAACCCTACCGGAGTTGGTATAGATGCAATCAGACAGAACAGGACCGAAAGACGATGAGATGCTGGCTGTCTCTCCAGGCACTCCTTTATACTTCCGGGTCGCGCCGTATGACGTCATAGGCTGTCGCCGGCCAATAGGAATTGGAGTTATTGGATAGTGCTTTCAGACACCTGGGTCACGTGGCGTTCCCCAAAGCGTTTACTGCAAATGCAGAGTGGAGTTCCCTTTGAAAGGGAATAAATTATTTCACCCCAATGATAGTATTATTTCATACATTTCTCTCATCAAGACTGACACTAGGAATAGACCGTTACTTGATGGCACCCTGTCATCAATCATGACAATGAAAACTAGATAAAAAAGTTCGTTGAGACTTAAAGTTGGCTTGAAAAAGCCGGTCCAGAAGGTTTGAAGTGGTTTTAAAAGTTTTCAGTTTTCAGTTTAAGTTTTAGTTTAGTAGTTTTGATAGATAGATAGATGAGAAGAGAGAGAGAGAGAGATAGATGAGTTTGAATGAGTTTCAATGGATTAGAAATAGTACATAGAATGGCACTTGAGTCTAATTGAGTTTTTGAGTCTAATGGGCTTCCATAGTTTAAATTTGAATTTTGACAGTTGGAGTTTGAAAGTCTTGGCTCATTTGAACATTCCGTCAATGAAAGTCAATGGGATTTTTCCGAGCTTTAATAGTCATTTTTAGGAAAACCGTAAGTTGGATCAGTTAGAAAAGATAGCAACTCGAGTCAGAACAGTTTGAAGGTCTGACCCGAGTTTGGAGTTTGTAGAGTTAAAGCTCTAGGAGGAGTTAGAGGCTAAAAATTTAGTCTCAGAAGAAAATAGCATAACAGTAAGTTGGCTTTTTCAAGCCAACTTAATGAGCAGCCTTGAACCCTGCTTCAGATATGAACCTCCTGCAGAGGTAGAGAAGCAGGCCAAAACTGCCACTGTGGCATACAACAGACCTAATTTGTGAATCTTGTGTGTTGTGGTTTTCTGGGCAAGTGGAGTAACTATTATGTGTCCCTTTTGTTTTGATATTTCTTAATGTTGTGATGTTGTTGTTTTACATGTTATTTAATCACCTTTATTTTGTTCACCTTTATCTTTAATTTTTTATAGTGCAATCAATAAATTAATTGTACATTTTGAAAAAGCTTTTCCATTATATTCAATTTATACTAAGTAAACATGGACTGACATTGATTTTTAAAATTAGGGTTACCAAACATTTTCTCCGCGCACACTGAAATTTTTACAGAGTCTCACTCCAGCCAAAGTCCCAAAAGTTGGCAACCCTGATTAATGGATAATTTATTTGTAAATCAAATCCAGGGACAAAATAAGCATTTGAGAAAATGAAAAAGCATGTTTATGATTTCAGGATAGTCCTAACAAAAATTAACAACTGGATCAGTAAAACCAATAAGCGGCTGGGTTGAGACAGTGGAGGAACTGAAATGTTCTCATGTGATTGTAGGCTGGCATTGATTTAACAATTTTTCCAATTGTTTACACTCTATAGACCTTTTTCACACTTCCGCATTTTTAACAGGAAGTTAGTTGAGAAAGTGCAAAGACACTTCCTGTTACCGTAGTCGTAGCTAGCGGGAAATGCAAAAATGGCAGAGTCAAAAAACAGGAGTTTTTGTTGTGTCCCGGGTTGTTCGTGTTGTAACCAAAAACAACCATACCTCTCTTTTCACTCATTTCCATCTGACAAAGCAACAAGAAATTTGTGGATTCATGCTGTAAGAAGAGAAGAAGGGCCGACTTTTTCTGTGAGGAAAGGCAGCACTTACATCTGTAGCAGACACTTTGCCGAGGAGGATTACTTCGGTGGAACAACCATCAGTCGCCTTAAAAGTGGTGTTGTCCCAAGCCTGTTCCCTTGGAACAATTTTACAGCACCACTCAAGTCTGTATTTGAAAGGGTGAACTACCGTCAACTGGTCTCCTCCCAGGCGGATGACAACGGTGCAGCTGCTAAAATGGAGCACGATTATGTGACACACCCACCCGCAGGTAAGGTTTAAATAACGTCTAAACATTACAGTTGTTATATAAATATAAAATGTACACATCATTTGCAAGTTTTTTTGCCATATTGACGCTTTTTATTGTTAGTCTTTGCAAAACAACAACTATGTTTTAAGTGGTTTAAAATGTGATACATCAGCATCCTTTAATGGTATTCATGGTGTCTGAGAAAATTTTAGTTGGGGGATAATACACATTTAAAAATGTATTATTCCTGTTATCTGGTTATGGTGGTCAGTGTAAGAAACAAAAGTGTCAGTGTTTAGTGTTAGAAACACAGTTTAATTGTTACAGCACCACTCAAAAGGGAGTTAAGGAGACTTTATTATTATAAAGAGAAACAAATTCTAATGTAGCCTTTATGTACCACATAGAGGTCTGTAAACGTGAAGCAAGCTATATATTTAAATTTTTTAATTAATACAAAATATTAATATTATTAGTGCATATTTTTATTAGTATTATTAACCAATTTATAGTATTATTAACTAATATAATTGATTTGTTTTTACAGGAGCACTGGATGAGGCCCTGGGTTACATTGAAGATTTGGAAGCCAGACTAAAGAGAGAACACCTGCCATCTCCCACCCTCTTCAGCAGATATTGTGCATCAGATGACCAAATCAGATTCTACACTAAATTTCCATCTGAGGGTTTATTTAGAATCTTTTGGGAGTCTATCGCACCATCTGCCTCTCGACTGGTGTACTGGACCAAGGCAAAGAGGATCGGGGATGAAGCCTGTCCTGAACCCAGCCCACCTCGCATCATGCCATTAATTGATGAGTTTTTGATGTACTTTTTCCGGGTTGCTGTGGGCATGAAAGAGCAGCTAATTGCTGACATGTTTAATGTGAGCATTGCCACTGTCAGCAGGGTTACCATCACCTGGGCTAATTTTCTTTTTATCGTGCTGTCCTCAGTCAAAATCTGGATCAAAAGGGAAAAGGTCAAATTAAGTATGCCACCGAAATTCCAGAAATACTGTTCTAATGTCAGGGTCATTCTGGATTGCACAGAAATTGCTCTGGAGACCGCGTCATCCTTGACCTTGCAGTCAGAAACCTTTTCCAACTACAAGAACAGAACAACACTGAAAGGCCTCATCGGAGTAGCTCCCTGTGGTTTGATTACATTCATCTCACCTCTTTCGCACTGGCTGCATTTCAGACAAGGAGATCACCAAAATTTGTGGAATCCTTCCCATACTGGAGCCAAGGGACAAGGTTATGGCAGATAAGGGCTTCCTTATTGAAGACCTCCTCGCTGAAGTTTTAGCAAAGCTGATCATTCCACCTTTTAAGCATTCAGCACAATTCAGCAAGGAAGAAACAGCACAAACCCAAGCCATTGCCCGCCTCAGGATTATGGATTATAGTGGAGAGGGCGATAGCCAGAGTGAAGTCCTTCCACATCTGGGACACCCCTGTACCACTTACACTGATTGGAAGCGTGAATCAGATGTGGCTCAACTGTTGTGTCCTGTCCAATTATCAGGGACCTTTTTGTCTTGAGGAATAAATTAATCAAATGATGTTGTAATGATATGTAAATAGTTAATAGGTTCCCTGCATTGTGTACTTCATATTTACAATTTGTCAATAGTTATTGAAAAGTAAAAATTGATCAGTAATTAAAACAACTTTGATCAAAATGGTGAATCCTTTTATTTCATAGAGTAGCTACTTTTGAAGCTTTTTGAAAGTATTTTCTCATAACGTATTTACAATTTGAGTTGAATAAATACAACTGGAACAGGTTTTTAAAAAGTACAAATACAAAAAAAACACTAGAAAAAGGTAACTGAATCCATGTGATGATTATTTAAGGTATTTACTGATTTAAATACCTTATCTCTTGGTATAACAAGAGATAACACACAATACCTGAACACAGCATCAGGAACCATTACATCAGGAACCCTGTATCAATAATAAGCAACTTCCTCTAAGTGCTACAGACAATGGCCTTTTTAAAAAGTTAACATTAAAATACATAAACATACATTTATACATTGAATCAAATTAAATTCGGAGTAAATTTAATGTACACATCCATGTAGGTGTTGTAATAAAACAAATCTAGTTTCTCCTTAATTTCGGTAATAAAGTGATTATCACGCCATACTCTCTCTTCAGTTAATGTTGTCAGTGTGTCAGTGACAAAGTCGCACCATTCCAGTCCAGACACTGCCAATTGGCCCTGAACCTGCCAGTAATAGGTGTGAGAATGCCTCAAACTGGCATTACCATCCTGCATCTTGAGGTGAGCAATCTGAGACACATCATTCTTTGTGCTGCATTTTACCTCAACAAGAGGTCAAATGAATGGGGGTGATTCTGAAGGATCATACACCCTACCGTCTGGGCTGGCTCCAAGATGTGGTGAGTTAGGATGAATGATGAATCCTACAGGCAGCACATTCACATGAATAAGTTCAGCATAGTTTGCCAGCACCTCAGACTCCATCAGCAAACCACGCTTCATTCCTGTCGTTTGTCTCGCTGAGCCTCTGATCATTTGAGCAGCTAATGCCTTGGCTGCTGACTCCTGCTCCACACTTCCCTTCTTGTAGCAACATGCACCCCGAAAACGACTGGCCGTCAGCCTTGAACGTCGAAGCTGTGCCCATGCAGGACATTTGGACTGCTCTCTTGTTCCCTTCTCACACTCAGAAGACATTTCAGCTGACACTTGCAAAGATTGGAGATGCATTAGCTGATGTATTGTTGGCACAAAATGCAGGCTAGACAAACTATGCTGCATCAAAGGAAGAGTTGGGAATTCTGGAGCCATGTGGTGCAATATGAAGCCAGTGTCTTTTTCAGGTGGACAAAGATAGGACATAGGTGATCCACGTGGCACAGGCCCAAATTTCGATGGTGTCAGTGTCAGCTCCAGCACCTCTGAGTCATCTAAAACAAGAGCCATGAGACACTGGGGGTGACGCTGGCGCAGTTTGGCTCCTGATGCCATAATGTCAGGATCTGGAAGTGGTCCTTTAGAAATAGATAAATGATAAAAATCGATTATTGGTCAAACAACAAATGAAAACTACTAACTATAAAAACCATACAGGGAGAATTACACCTAGGAATTGGCACCTGTATATGCTCTGTACAGTGTAGACTTCAGACCACTCTTGCCCACTGTTTTTGGCTTTCGCACAACAAGCTCACTGGCAATAAATCTCTTACTTTAATTCATTGTTGCTTATATTATTATTATTATTGCCTACCA
>RJVU01019258.1:7100022-7128622 GCA_003731715.1 Anabarilius grahami | reverse complement strand
GCGCTCCTTTTTCAACGCGTTCATCAAACAGCTGTGGTAACTCGGATCAGTCTACAAACACGGTGAGTCATGTCATCCTTTCCCAGTGTTATTTCGTGTTCAGTTTGTCACATGTTTAGCATAGCTCTCTCTGTCAGTGACGAGGGATTTACATGTCATAGATGTAGGGAAATAGTCAGGCTGACAGAGAGAATCTCAGAATAAGAGACACGCATCCAAACTTTAATCGAGGATAGTAAGAATGCAGGGGCTTCAGATACTGTTTTGGATGCGACTAGCTTAGTGAACTCTGTACATTGTTCGGTTCCGGCTGTAGAGCCCGCGCAGCAGGGCACTTGGGTAATGGTGAGGTGGCCTAGCCATGGAAAACACCACTCTTCCGTTCCAATAAGAACATCAAACAGGTTCTCCCCACTCAGTGATGCACCCACTGAGAATCCTGTTGAAAGTGCCCTAGTAATTGGCGATTCTATTACACGGAACGTGAAAATAGAGACACCAGCCACCATAGTCACATGTTTGCCGGGAGCCAGAGCACCTGACATCAAAGCAAATTTAATAGTGCTGGCTAATGCTAATCGTAAATACTCTAAAATTATTATTCACGTCTGCACAAATGATGTTCGACTTCGCCAGTCGGAGATCACTAAAATTAACATTAAAGAGGTGTGTGAACTTGCAAGTACAATGTCAGGAGAAGTCATTTGCTCTGACCCCCTTCCTGTTCGTAGGAGTGATGAGATAGTTAGCAGATTATCATCACTCAATGGCTGGCTGTCTAAGTGGTGTCCGCAGAATAATATAGGTTTCATAGACAATTGGAAAAGTTTTTGGGGCAGACCTGACCTGTTGAAAAGAGATGGTATTCATCCCTCTCGGGATGGTGCTGCTCTTCTCTCTAGTAATATGGCACATAGTCTTAGAACTAAAACATGACAAACTGGGGCCCAGGACAGGAAGCAGACAGACTGGCTAAACCGACCGTCTGCTAGCTGCCTCACGTTACAGAAGTCAGATAATTCCCAACACATAGAAACTCTCGCACCTAGATATTATCACATAGAGACTGTGTCTGTACCCCGAATTAGTAAAAACAAAAAACTTCCAAACCCATTTAATGGTAAAAATTTAATTGATGTTCAACAAATAAAAAATAGAGATAATAATGATAAACAAATGATAAAGCTTGGGTTGTTAAATATTAGATCACTTTCTTCAAAAGCACTTATTGTGAACGATATTATCACAGACAATAATCTAGATGTGCTGTGTTTGACAGAAACCTGGCTAAAACCGGACGATTACATTACTTTAAATGAGTCTAGCCCTCAAGGTTATGATTATCGACACAATCCTCGACAGAAAGGCAAAGGGGGAGGTGTTGCTGTAATTTATAGTAATATTTACAGTATCAGCCAGAAGTCTTTCAAATATAATTCCTTCGAAGTGATGGTGCTTTACGTAACATTATGTAAGTTGACATTTGTGCTGGCTACTGTATACAGGCCACCAGGACACCATACAGACTTTATCAAAGAAATTGCCGATTTTCTATCAGAATTAGTACTAGCTGCAGATAAAGTCCTTGTTGTTGGTGATTTTAATATCCATGTAGATAATAAAAAAGACTCATTGGGATTGGCATTTACAGACATTCTAAACTCTATTGGTGTTAGACAACACGTGTCAGGACCCACTCATTGTCGTAATCATACTTTAGATCTAATATTGTCACATGGAATCGATATTGATGCCGTTGAAATTCTGCAGCAGAGTGACGACATCTCAGATCATTATCTAGTCTCGTGTATACTACATTTAGTTAAAGCGGCTAAACTGCCTCCCTGCCATAAATATGGTAGAACCATCACTTCTACCACTAAAGATCGCTTTATAAATAATCTTCCTGATCAGTTTCATCGCCTTAGCATACCAGACAGCTTAGAAGACCTCGATGTTGCAACAGAAACTATTGCCTCTGTCTTTTCCAGCACATTAGACTCAGTTGCTCCTTTGCGTTTAAAAAAGATTAAGGAAATTAATCCAACGCCATGGTACAATGAGCACACTCGGGCCCTAAAAACAGCAGCTAGAAAAATGGAGCGCAGCTGGAAGAAAACAAAACTAGAAGTATTTCGCATTTCGTGGAGAGAGAGAATGATTGAGTACAGAAAGGCCTTAAAAACTGCTAGATCTGCCTATTTTTCAAAACTTTTAGAAGAAAATAAACACAACCCTAGGTATTTATTTGATACAGTGGCTAAATTAACAAGAAATAAAGCTTCAACTTCTGATGTTTCCAAAGAGCACAGCAGTAATGACTTTATGAACTTCTTTACTTGCAAGATTGATAATATTAGAGAAAAAATTATAACCATGCAACCGTCTACTACAGTATTGTGTCAGACAGTGCATTGTAGTGTCCCTGAAGAAAAATTCAATTCATTTACTGCTTTAGGAGAGGAAGAATTGTCTAAACTTGTTAAATCATCAAAATCATCCACATGTATGTTAGACCCTATACCGACTAAGCTATTGAAAGAGATGCTTCCAGAGGTCATAGATCCTCTTCTTAATATTGTTAATTCATCTTTATCACTAGGATACGTACCAAAAACTTTTAAGCTGGCTGTTATTAAACCTCTTATTAAAAAACCACAACTTGATCCTAGAGAATTAGTCAATTACAGGCCGATTTCAAATCTCACTTTTCTGTCAAAAATACTAGAAAAGGCAGTTTCATCACAACTATGTTCCTTTTTAGAAAGAAATAGTATCTGTGAGGATTTCCAGTCAGGATTTAGACCGTACCATAGTACTGAGACTGCTCTCATTAGAGTTACTAATGATTTGCTCTTATCATCAGATCGTGGTTGTATCTCTCTATTAGTGTTACTGGATCTTAGTGCTGCATTTGACACTATTGATCACAATATTCTTCTAAATAGACTCGAAAACTATGTTGGCATTAGTGGAATTGCATTGGCATGGTTCAAATCATACTTATCTGACCGTTATCAGTTTGTAGTAGTAAACGATGAGATGTCATATCAATCACAAGTTAAATATGGAGTACCGCAAGGCTCAGTACTAGGACCGTTGCTTTTCACTCTGTACATGCTACCCTTGGGAGATATCATTAGGAAGCATGGCGTTAGTTTTCATTGTTACGCTGATGATACTCAGCTCTATATCTCTTCGCGCCCTGACGAAACTTACCAATTCGCTAAATTAACAGAATGTATAGCTGATATAAAAAACTGGATGACCAGTAATTTCCTACTACTAAATTCAGAAAAAACAGAGATTCTAATTTTTGGACCGAAAACTTCTTCACGCAATAACCTAGAATACTGTCTAACACTTGATGGCTGCTCTGTTAAGTCTTCGTCGTCAGTTAGGAACCTGGGTGTGCTCTTTGATACCAATCTTTCATTTGAAGGCCATGTTACTAGCATCTGTAAAACCGCATTCTTCCATCTTAAAAATATATCTAAACTACGACATATGCTCTCAATGAAAAATGCAGAACAGTTAGTTCATGCGTTCATGACCTCAAGGCTAGATTACTGTAACGCTCTACTGGGTGGTTGTTCCTCCCGCTTGATAAATAAACTACAGCTCGTACAAAATGCAGCAGCTAGAGTTCTTACTAGAACTAGGAAGTATGACCATATTAGCCCAGTTCTGTCATCACTGCATTGGCTTCCTGTTAAACATCGTATAGATTTTAAAATCTTGCTAATTACTTACAAAGCACTAAATGGTTTAGCTCCCCAGTACCTAAGCGAGCTCTTAATGCATTATAGTCCTTCACGTTTATTGCGATCTCAGAATTCAGGCCAGCTGATAATACCTAGAATATCAAAATCAACCGCAGGCGGTAGATCCTTCTCCTATTTGGCACCTAAACTCTGGAACAATCTTCCTAGCATTGTTCGGGATGCAGACACACTCTGTCAGTTTAAATCTAGACTAAAAACGTATCTCTTTAACCTGGCATACACATAACACATTATCAATTTATATTTTCAAATCCGTTAAAGGATTATTAGGCTGCATAAAATAGGTC
This sequence comes from Anabarilius grahami, assembly GCA_003731715.1. Lineage (NCBI taxonomy): Eukaryota > Metazoa > Chordata > Actinopteri > Cypriniformes > Xenocyprididae > Anabarilius > Anabarilius grahami. The sequence goes on along the minus strand of RJVU01019258.1, from coordinate 7,124,550 downwards.
AGCCGGAACCAGGAACACTTTCTATAACACCAGATGTACTCGTTACATCAGAAAAAGAATGGCATCTACGCTAATATTAGTCTTTCTGTTTATCCCGAGGTTTACCGTAGTCAACCGGATCCGGGCCGTATTCAGCTGAGACCAAGGACCGGAGCCATGACACGACCACAACGCAGCCCTGAAGTATCAGCAGAGATCGAGTCGACTAGATCATCCATTGTGAAGGCCTCATCGACACGACAGCCAGTAGCACAGTTCCTCAACAAACCGTCCATACCGGCGTGATGAATACGATCCTCAACTGGACATGACCACAACGCAGCCCTGAAGTATCAGCAGAGATCGAGTCAACTAGATCATCCATTGTGAAGGCCTCATCGACACGACAGCCAGTAGCACAGTTCCTCAACAAACCGTCCATACCGGCGTGATGAATACGATCCTCAACTGGACATGACCACAACGCAGCCCTGAAGTATCAGCAGAGATCGAGTCAACTAGATCATCCATTGTGAAGGCCTCATCGACACGACAGCCAGTAGCACAGTTCCTCAACAAACCGTCCATACCGGCGTGATGAATACGATCCTCAACTGGACATGACCACAACGCAGCCCTGAAGTATCAGCAGAGATCGAGTCAACTAGATCATCCATTGTGAAGGCCTCATCGACACGACAGCCAGTAGCACAGTTCCTCAACAAACCGTCCATACCGGCGTGATGAATACGATCCTCAACTGGACATGACCACAACGCAGCCCTGAAGTATCAGCAGAGATCGAGTCAACTAGATCATCCATTGTGAAGGCCTCATCGACACGACAGCCAGTAGCACAGTTCCTCAACAAACCGTCCATACCGGCGTGATGAATACGATCCTCAACTGGACATGACCACAACGCAGCCCTGAAGTATCAGCAGAGATCGAGTCAACTAGATCATCCATTGTGAAGGCCTCATCGACACGACAGCCAGTAGCACAGTTCCTCAACAAACCGTCCATACCGGCGTGATGAATACGATCCTCAACTGGACATGACCACAACGCAGCCCTGAAGTATCAGCAGAGATCGAGTCAACTAGATCATCCATTGTGAAGGCCTCATCGACACGACAGCCAGTAGCACAGTTCCTCAACAAACCGTCCATACCGGCGTGATGAATACGATCCTCAACTGGATGGAACTGAAATAAACACTTTGATTGTTGCGATCCTATCAGACTTATGATAGCAACCTGATTCGTAACAAAGCACTGTTCGCCAGAGGAGAACTGGCCCCCCGACTAAGCCTGGTTTCTCCCAAGGTTTTTTCTCCATTTTAACACCTGTTTGCCACCTGATGTCACCTGATGGAGTTTGGGTTCCTTGCCGCTGTCGCCTTTGGCTTGCTTAGTTGGAGACACTTGACATTTGAATTGACATTTGATATTCAACAGTATTCTTGACATTTAATCAACAGTGCTTCTGATCTGCCTGCATTGACACTATTCTTTAAGAGCTGCTGTGCAGCCAAAATTATGTACCAGTTATCAATGTAAAGCTGCTTTGATACAATCTGCATTGTAAAAAGCGCTATATAAATAAAGGTGACTTGACTTGACTGGCAGCTTCAGGATGGATCCCCTTAAAAGGTAAAAAACAGTTCAGTTAGGCTATAACAACAGACACAATTATTAGAAAAAAATTGTATTGCAAGTAACCAAATGTTCAAAGGTCATGCTGATACACAAATAGAAAAAGAAACAAGGTAGCTTAATTTTATCACAAACCCACCTGTGTTCTTGGTTGGTGCCATCTCTGTAACTAACTAGTGCAGGCCAGAGGAGGTGGAACAACAGGCAGGCAGAGCTGTGAAAAATGTGCAGTCTGGTACAAGAGTGCAACTACATGGTTGCAAAACCCTTTTCCAGCCACACAACTATATCTAAAGGCCGTTAAGTTTGCCCTTTCTGCTCCCAGTGAGATCTACACAATCATAAGAAATAACAAATATGTTAGATTACAATACTTATATTATATCATTACATCTGTTTATAACATGATCACTTACTCTTCAGCAATATAATGAAAAAATGAAAGGGCTGCAACCGCAGCAAGAAGAATATTAAACACCAAGCCAAAGCAGCAACTTTAGAACTTCTGCCAACTAGCATTCAGGGTCCAGTTGCATAAACTTAGTCACTATATTAAGACTGTGTCTTAAGAACTAGTTTGACCAACTTGCAGTTAACCAAGGGGTAATCATTGTTATTTTTCCAATTCCAATTACACCAATCTACCTTTTTATGTAACAGACTTTAAAAAATGAGGACCACTCTTCAAGAAAAAAATAGTGCCTTAACTTTTAAGACTAGTCTAAATGGTTTATGCAACCGGCCCAACGGTTTACTGTCAAACCTCCAGTTTGTGAGGCTCCTCATTCTTCCTCATTGACCTGAAGCATCTACCTCTCACTACAACCTGTTCATCGAGTACATTTGATACTATGAATGCCAAAAGGAAAACAAAATAGTCTGTGTTTTACAAAACTTCACTATCTTAACTTGTGCTGCCAGTAAAAAAAAAAAAAATGCTACACATTGCACCGTTTACTGTATCTAATTGTGAAACAAACAGCTATACTATATTATAGCATAATCATTATAGAAAAATGCAAACTACAGATGTATGTCGCTGTGATACAATTCATTTTCAGACATAATGAACACTAATGTTCTGCGTAACATGGTATTTGCGGTAGTTCGCTAAACGCTAACGCTAACTAGCATTATAGCGATTGGCTTTATTTACCTTGGTAATCGTGGATAAATTCTTCATGGAAGAATTTGTAGCCTTTGTCCAGTTTATTGGTCTTGGTGGAGGAATTTGCGTCCACTATTTTCACCACATCAGCAAAGGTGACCTTTGGCAGGTTTAAAAGGCTCAAAGAAAACACTCTGCCGGTATACATTTTGCCGAGTAAGCGCAATGCGGAAAAACGTTTACACGTCCATGACGTATTTCCGGTTTTTGTGAAAAAGATCTATTGTTGGAACTTAAAATACAATCGCCAAAACCTGAAACTCATCTACCAAATCCTGAAACCAAAATCGTAGGCATAGTAGTGTTTTGTGTTGATCACATCAGTGTGTTGTTGGTTTGTAGACCGATATCTTCATATGAAGTGTGTGCCATTTTGGTGCAAAAAACATTTTGGAAAGGGATAAAACAAATGCAGTTTGCTTTTGCAAGAGACTTTTGTGTTTTGGGAAAATGGGACAAAAATTCAGCAAACGTGTGTAACCAATTGCGAAAAACTGTATGAAAACAGGAAGATTTATTGTAAGTCATTAACTTAGCATTTTACACGAAATATAGTATTACAGTAATATAGTATAGAATTTCCAACAAGATGAACCTGCTCTTGTGTGTGATGTCTGTCATGACTGCAAATAAAATGCTCTTCTTGATTATTTTACACTGCACACATCCTCCTTACACACAGACGACAACTGAACACATCAGCTGTTTAAACCGACACTAGAGGCAGTTATGAATTAGGCAGCTATAATGTGTCAGCCACAAAGATAAGGACTTTGAAACTGCTGACTCATTATGTGTTGTTTGGATATGAAAGGCATTCATTGGTGTTCTTGTGCTTGAATGGTTTTGAGAACTTCTCTTTAAGTTCTCAAAACCATTGAACTGGCCTTAAAGGATTAGTTCACTTTTAAACAAACTTTTCCTCATAATTTACTCACCCCCATGTCATCCAAGATGTCCATGTCTTTCTTTCTTCAGTTGAGAAGAAATTAAAGTTTGGTAACACTTTATTTTAAGGGTCCAGAATAATGCATTAGTTAAGCATTAATTAATGATGAACTTGTTCACAATTAAGCATTAGTTAAGCACAAATAAACTAGTAATTAATGATTTACTTGTTCACAATTATGCATTAGTTAAGAATGGACACAATAGTAGATAGATTAATTTAACATATAGTAGGGCATATTAGCCATTATTTACAAATTATTAAATATTTGAAATATACACATTTATGCTATAAATAAACAAAAATAACCTAGTAATTAATGATTAACTGAATGTACAGGAAATGCCTTTTAGTCATTATCTATAACTTAATAAGCCATATATTATTTTTGTGTAGTTATGTAATTATATTTCTGTGCCATTCTATTAAGTTAACTGAACAATAAACTAGTAATTATGCTTAATTACTGATGGTTTTGCAGTTATAAATTGCTAAAATAGTGTAATAGTGTAAAACAATTTGACCCCCAAAGTGAAAGGTATATCCATATTAATTATGACACTTATTGAATGATATTCAAGTTTATTGAGCAGAATAAGCCAATAATTAAGGCAAAACTACCATTAATACAGTACTAATAAAGGCAATTTGACCCCCTATTCTAAAGTGAAAGCTAAATCCTCATTAATTATGACACTTATTGAGTGATATTCAAGTTTATTGAGCAGAATAAGCCAATAATTTTGGCAAAACGGCCCTTACTAAAACAATTATTAATTGTCAGTATTAATACATAACTTTTACAGACACAAAACATTATTTTTTTGTACGTTTGGATAAATGGTGAAAGATACAACATGGACGTATTGGCAACATTTAAACGTAAGAATATTACGCTTGTAGCTACCGCCGAAATACTTAAAATATTTACAAATCTTTTATATCATAAAGATATCTGTATAATTTCCCTTTTACCATTTTATAAATAAATGTTTTATCCCTAAACTCAAACATAACTATTTTATAGAGAATTTAAAATGAACGTAATGGACATTAATATTTAGGAAAATGACCATTTTAGTAACACTATTGCATTAAAAGAATGTTTTGAGCCACTAAATCCACTCAAACTTCTAAACCTACCCATAACCATTACTTAAAAATATGTAGAAAAGTAGAAAAACATAACAGACAGAAAAGTGTAACTTAATCACAATAATTTCTTTATTAAGAAAATGTCAAAAGCGATACCATTAGTAGTCCGAATGATGATGTGTTGCAGTCGCAGTCCTCTCTGGTGATATATAATAGTTTTGTATCAGGTACAGAGCAGAATTTAAGTTATTAATCCACGAAAATGGTATTCCGCTTCACTTCACTTCACGGCATGTCGCAATCTGTGACGAAGCAGGCGAGAGCCAATGAGCCCTGGCATCACTGCCGTAAAACGTATCGTGTCAAGCTTTTTGAGGCGGCAATTTTTGAATTCATAACGATCGCTGGATTTGTTTACAGTCGCTGTTGAGGATGGAGATGAAGATCGGTGTATAAAGAATTCAGTTTCTGTTCCTCGCAGTCGTATGGATTATAAAGATTAAAGCGGATTAAATTTACGTCTTTTGTGAATTTATATTGCGCTTTGGTGTATTTTCTAGTCCTGTGTCTGAGGAAATGCCCTCTGTGTCCCGTGGCGAACAAAATAAGTATTAACGTTACATGAAAAATAATGGTTAGATGATTACTGAAATGTTATTCATTTCGAAGTTTTAAAGTGTAGTTTTGTTTAACGTAATTCTTTGAAACGAGTTTGCAGTGAAAGTCACGAACAGCAAACTGTTTTTACATTTAATCATTTTTAGTGCTGTCAATATTGTACGTTTCAATGTATGAAAACGTAATTAAATATGTGTAGAACCACACTTTGCGCAAAAATACATTCTCGTGCGATCACACTGCAGAATAATTGAAAACAAATAGTGTAAATAAGAACCTATAAAGGGATCATATTATCTTTACTGTATTAGTGGCAGTTTAGCCAAAATTATTGGCTTATTTTGCTCAATAAACTTGAATATCACTCAATAAGTGTCATAATTAATGAGGATTTAGCTTTCACTTTAGAATAGGGGGTCAAATTGCCTTTATTAGTTCTGTATTAATGGTAGTTTTGCCTTAATTATTGGCTTATTCTGCTCAATAATCTTGAATATCACTCAATAAGTGTCATAATGAGGATTTAGCTTTCACTTTAGAATAGGGGGTCAAATTGCCTTTTATTACACTATTTTAGCAATTTATAACTGCAAAACCATCAGTAATTAAGCATAATTACTAGTTTATTGTTCAGTTAACAATAGAATGGCACAGAAATATAATTACATAACTACACAAAAATAATATATGGCTTATTAAGTTGTAGATAATGACTAAAAGGCATTTCCTGTACATTCAGTTGATCATTAATTACTAGGTTATTTTTGTTTATTTATAGCATAAATGTGTATCTTTCAAATATTTAATAATTTGTAAATAATGGCTAATATGCCCTACTATATGTTAAGTTAATCATTATCTACTATTGTGTCCATGCTTAACTAATGCATAATTGTGAACAAGTAAATCATTATTTACTAGTTTATTTGTGCTTAACTAATGCATAATTCAGTACCCTTACAATGTAAAGTTAATCATTAATTACTAGTGTGTTCATTCTTAACTAATGCTTAATTGTGAACAAGTTCATCATTAATTAATGCTTAACTAATGCATTATTCTGGACCCTTAAAATAAAGTGTTACCAAATTAGTTTCACTGCAGCTTCAAATTGTTCTACACGATCCCAGATGAGAAATAAGGGTCTTATCTAGTGAAACCATCGCTCATTTTCTGAAAAAAATTGAAAATTATATAAGTTTTAACCATAAATGCTCATCTTGAACTAGCATTCTTCTTTATTAGAATTCCGGCAGTGTAGACACTGCTAAGTGTATTACTGCCCTCCACAGGTCAAAGTTTGAACTAATTGTTATATACTAGCATATTGCATATAAAAATTATTTCAAAACTTTGACCTGTGGAGGGCAGTAATACACTTAGCAGTGTCTACACTGCCGGAATTCTAATAAAGAAGAAGAAGAGAGCTAGTTCAAGATGAGCATTTATGGTTAAAACGTATATAATTTTCAATTTTTTTCAGGAAATGAGCGATGGTTTCACTAGATAAGACCCTTATTTCTCATCTGGGATCGTGTAGAACAATTTGAAGCTGCAGTGAAACTAATTTTGACCTTCAACTGTTTGGTGCCCATTCAAGTCTACTATATGGAAAAAAATCCCGGAATGTTTTAATCAAAAACCTTAATTTCTTTTCGACTGAAGAAAGAAAGACATGGACATCTTGGATGACATGGGGGTGAGTAAATTATCAGGAAAAGTTTATTTAAAAGTGGACTAATCCTTTAATGCCTTACAAACAACATTTTATGACTACTAAATATGTAGGTCTAGGTCTTCGGGTTAGTTGTCACCAGGGCCATAGCTAGCGAGATGTTGCTATAGGTCCCTCAAGGGACAGCACTGGTTGTCACAACGAGCGAGAAACTTTGAGCACACAGAGCATGCTAAATCTCGAACCTTTGGAAGTGGGAACATAGTTACAGATCCTATGAAAATTAATAAATGCTTTGCAGAGTTTTATTGTAATTTGTATAAGTTAATCTGAAAGACCTAACAGACCATTAACACATTTCTTGAAGAAGCTAAGCTACCGCAGTTGAGCCCCGAAGCAGTAAAGGAGATGGATGCTGGCGTCACTCTTGAGGAAATAAAAGCAACCATAATGCACTCAGCAAATAATAAAGCACCCGGTCCGGACGGATTCATTGCTGAATTTTACAAGGAATACAGTGAAATTCTGGCTTCCCTGTTGCTCCGCATGTTCTGGTACATCAAGGAAAATGCTTGATAATATTACAGTAATATAGTACAGAATTTTAAATGTAAAAGCGATGCGGAGATGATGTTTTTATTACTCAACAGGTGAGTAAGGTGTTTTATTGAACAGATAAATTGCCAAATGTAGCTCTAACAGAGTTCATTGTAAAGCATTATCTATTGTGAAGGGTCATATTCATCCACATAGTCACGCAGAGCCGAAGCACAACCAAAACAATATTCTTCCGCAAAATGCATGCATTTTTGGTTTTAACCCCTTTTTTAAAAAGTTACATAGTGTACCTTAAATGGAAGAGTTTATTGAACCTTTAGACAAAAAAAAAAAAACTATAACTATATATATAGAGAGAGAAAGAGAGAGAGTGTTTTTTTTTGTTGTTTTTTTTTTATTTTGTCTAAAGGTTTAAAAAACTGTTCCAGTTAAAGGTGCAATATGTAACTTTAAAAAAAAAAAGTGGCTGCTTTATTATGCCTTAGATGACCAAGATAGATTTGTGGATTCAATACTGGACACAAGGACTGGTACCTCGCTCCACTGGAGTCAATGAGAAAATCAGACATTGGTCGAATCTGCTACAGCTCTTGTCATATTTCAGGCTATTGTAGAACTTGCAGCTAAATTATTTTCATTTGCCTGTCTACTTAGAAAACATATGGCCAGCAACACTAGGAGCTGCTGACTGATGTTGTGTAAATCAGACAAACACAAGCCTGCTCACCTGAGTTGTTTATCATTCAAGATGATTCATGAGTGAAACAGTTGGAACCCAATCCACCCAACCATTCTTCTGCTTAAAGTACAGTAGAATGGAAAACAAAACATCAGCTAATGACTCAAAAGGAAGTTATTTCACTTCCTTATTTGTACCAGCCACATGTTCATCTCTAATTTTATCTTGCACAACTGCACCATAATATAATATAAAATAATTTTGTGGCTAAAACCACTTCCACATTTAGAATCATTGAAACATGACAATATCAAAGGATTTGATAAGTTTAGACTGAGGTCAGAATGTCACAAGAGCAACATTTTTGCTATAGGGTAAAAAAAAAAATCAAGTGATGTTCCTTATAAGACTGGCTTGAGCATATCTTCAGACTGTAGAGTTTCAGTAAAAATCACTGTCTTCATCAACTTCAAAATCAAGCACATGCAACTCATTGTTTTTCTGTATTACTCCTGCCTCCTCCTCCTCCTCCTCCTCTGTGCTGTTTTTGGTTTCTCTTCTATCCCTCTTCACAATCTGATGATATTCCTGATAGATTCCAGTCAGAGCCTGTGCGGCCTCTACAGATACTTTCAGCTTTCCAACCACATCCTGATCTTCATCTGCGCTGACAACTGAGAGATAAAAACACACTAATACATATATTTCTTATGCATGTATTTCAAGTATATTTGTGTCTCCTTTAAAATGAATGACTGAATATTACCATCAATCTGTTCTTCAATAACATCATTTCCAGTCAGAAGAAGTTCTCGTAAATCCAAGTAGGCATGGCCGACATCTTCACATTCTTCTTGCTCATTCATGGGCTCACTGACTACTGTGAACTTTAACCTAGATGATTGGAGGAAAGAAACCTTGAGATTAAAAATCTTCTTTACAAATCTTTCATTTTATTGCCATGGGAAGTTATTATTATTGTTACATCTATCATTATCTCATGTTCTCTCTGTTTACCTGCCCTGGTTGGGGTCAGTGCCTTCCAGCATGGTGTAGAGGTAATGTCTCAGAGGAGCTGCTTCCAGTGAATTCACATGAATAACTATGACAACAAATAAATACATTGTATGTGTGTTTTTTTTTTTTAAATGAATCATGCCAAGTTAGTTAAACTGACAGCCCTACAAAAATATACATATTGTAAAATGTATTTACAGATAATATAATATAAATGAAATAAAGGGCCACTTACACTCTAAAAAATGCTGGGTTAAAAAAACCCAAGCTGGGTAAAATATGGACAAACCCAGCAGGTTGGGTTAAAAGGCACCTATTATGCCCTCTTTCACATGATGTAATATAAGTCTCTGGTCTGGTGAAGTTTCAGCTTAAAATACCCCACAAATTTGCCCCTATTTGGGGGTGAGCAAAAACACGCCTTTTACTATATTACTATATTGCTGGCTAAAAAAATAAATCCAAAATTGGTTGAAAAAAATGGCTGGGTGAAAACAACCCAATCCCTGGTTTTGTCCATATTTAACCCAGCAGTTTTTAGAGTGTAAGTGTTCTTAAAGAGAGTACACTTTCATGACTATGTTTCTTAACACACATAAGTACACTAAAATGTAATCCTTTAAAGTTTTACTTTAAAATACCTTTTTTAATAATTACGTCGTAATAATCTTTTGTCATGCTTTAAAAAAAATTACATTTATTCTGATGTGCTGCTTAACATACTAAAGCACATGTAAAGTACTTGATTAGAATTTTAACTTGAAGTGTGTTATTGAATATTACATATAAATGTATATAAAAATAAAGTTTACTAATTGGAACTTTCATATTTACAAATGTGTAATTATGAGTAAATATAATGTGTAAATACATTGAAATGAAAAACATACAAGTACAATAGAAATGATGTTAAAAAATAGATTACCATAAATGCAGTACATTCGGAAGTACACTTTAACCATATTTTAAAGTCAATTGAAGTAATTATGAAATTAAAATATAAAGATGTACATAAGCCCTACTTAAGTGGGTCAAAAAACACTCTAAAGTTCAGCTAATTGAGTGTAATATAAATTTAAACTATAAAACAATTTCATTTAATTCAAATTAAAAGTGCAATATGTAATATTTTCTGTCCGCTAGAGGTCGCTAGAGGCCTATTCAAAACAAAGGCGTAGCTTGATGACGGCAAGTTTGAGCGCGGAATCTTGGGACATGTGGTCTTCACCTCACAGCCTGTGGAAAATAATCGGGATAGGACTCGGGAAGAAATCATGTTCATGGATGCGATTATTAACGTTAATGTATATGAAGCAAAGCAGGACAGAGTGTTGTGGGAGCTGAACGAGGTCTCTGGAGCGATTGCGCAACACACGCCGCAAGCAGCGGAACATTTATTATGATAAATGGCATGGAATTAATATTAAAACATATTGTATGATGGGGAAAATGCTGTAGTACTGTTACTAAAAATAAAGCTGCATCTGATTATGCTATGTTAGCTACTTCACAAAATAGTGTTTTTCTCTGAGGCATGGTAAAGCATGGTACACTCTAAAAAATGCTGGGTTAAAAACAACCCAAGTTGGGTTGAAAATGGACAAACCCAGCGATTGGGTTGTTTTAACCCAGCGGCTGGGTTAAATGTTTGCCCAACCTGCTGGGTAGTTTTATTTAACCCAAATATTGTTTAAAAATTACTGTATTTCTTGCTTAAAATGAACCCAAAATATGTTGGAAATTAACATTTATTAATATGTTTAATAAACAAACATTTATTAATACTTTTTTTGAATAATATTTAAACAATAAACATTTATTAAATTGCTTATTAATAAATGCTCATCTTTTTGATTATTATTGTTGCCTCTAGTAATTATGAGTCTGATTTTTAATTTCCAACCTATTTTGGGTTCATTTTAAGCCAGACATATAGTAATTTGTAAACAATTGTTGGGTTAAATAAAACTACCCAGCAGGTTGGGCAAACATTTAACCCAACTGCTGGGTCAAAACAACCCAATCGCTGGGTTTGTCCATTTTCAACCCAACTTGGGTTGTTTTTAACCCAGCATTTTTTAGAGTGTACTCACAAAAAAATCAAGGAAACTAGATTTAAACAATGTGACTAAATGTGTTAAGCTATATAACAATAATTCGTTTTCTGTCTATAAATATATCAAAACAGTTGATCCCTTGTAAATATTAAACCGTCTTTGGTGTTTCCATGGTTTCTACAAAATAAAACCGGAAACCGAGGGTAACGCGGGTATGACGCAATTGACAGGCGACTCCTCACAAGTCCTGGAGCCTTGGTTAAAACCGCAATTTTCTCACGATTTACAAATAGTTGCAAACATTTGGGATATTGTAAGTACTCAAGTGAACAAAATATATAACAATGGCCTAGTGGTTTTTGGGTATTTTACTGCAAAATTCTTACATATTGCAGCTTTAAAATGCAATTAATTGTCCAAAAACACTACATTCAGTTTGTAAGAATATTCTTTTAAAGTGTATTATTTCTGTAATAAGTACTCTTTTTAAAAGTATGAAACTTAATTTTTACAAGGGTGGGTCAATAGCATTTTTCTTTGTAAGTGCCATTTTTATTCTACTCAGTAGGAACTTCTACCATCGAAGAGCATCTGGTTAAGACACATAAATGTGATCAATTTGACTTCAGTGACCTTACCTCGTGTAAAGTTATAATGTATTTCCTCCCCGTCTGCTGGTTTACGCAGAGACATGGGCGTTTCTGTTGTCTCCATTGGAATACCTAGAAGACGATATTCTACATACACCTGGTGCACTGAATGGTCAAGTGCAACACTGGAAGAAGGGTTAAAAGAGAGTGACAGGATTTCCACTCTGAGTCTGTCTCCCTGTGAGACACAAAGACAAATGTTTGATTTAACACCGTTAACAAAGAGCTGACTCTTCCCATTTAAGGCCAGATGCAATTACATGAAAACAAGTGTTTTAGCTATGCCAGCTTGACTTCACGGAATGTTCCAAATGTGCTCTGATGCTCTGGCAAATGCCGAAGCCTTCAAAAGTAATTAAGGGATTTATATTATGGTCAGTTTTCTTCTAAGTGACCGTGTACAATACTTAAAAAGCATCAATGAAGATACGATTGGCTGTCTGAAACATAGCCGCTTGTCAAAGAGTATGATGTGAGTTTAACATTTTACAAATTTTATTAGAAGTCATTTAAGCAAGAATTTTGAGAAATATAGTGTATGGGTTTAATTTCAGTTAGTAGCGTCCCTGGTTTCAGGCAGGATTATTGTGATGTCGTTCTTTTCTGTGGTTGAAAATGACTTATATCTTTGTAAAACTTTTGGTTGAAAATGACTTAAAATAGTGGTAAAGATTATGATTGAAAATGGCTTGTATCTTGGGAAAGGTTTTGTTTGAAAATGACTTAAATCTTGGTAAAGATTTTGGTTGAAAAATTACTTGGTAACACTTTACAATAAGGTTCATTAATTAGCATTTGTTAACTACATTAGTTAACATGAACTAATAATGAACTGTACTTCTACAGCATTTATTAATCTTTGTTAATGTTAATTTCAACATTTACTAATACATTATTACAATCTTGTTAACATTAGTTAATTCACTGTGAACTAACATGAACAAACTATGAACAACTGTATTTTCATCAACTAACGTTAGCGAAGATTACTAAATACAGTAACAAATGTATTTCTCATGGTTAGTTCATGTTAGTCAATACATTAACTGATGTTTAACTAATGAACCTTATTGTAAAATGTTACCAATTGCTTAAAATAGTGGGAAAGATTTTGGTAGAAAATGACTTGTATCTTGGGAAAGATTTTGGTTGAAAATTATGTGTATCTTAGCAAAGATTTTGATTGAAAATAACTTGTATCTTGGTAAAGATTTTGGTTGAAAACTACTTGTATCTTGAGAAAGATTTTGGTTGAAAGTTACTTGTATCTTGGTAAAGATTTTGGTTGAAAATTACTTTTATCTTGGGAAAGATTTTAAATGAAAATGACATGTATCTTGAGAAAAATTTTGGTTGAAAAATGACATATCTTGGGAAAGATTTTGGTTGAAAAATTACATATCTTGGGAAAGATTTTGGTTGAAAAATTATTTATCTTGGGAAAGATTTTGGTTGAAAATTACTTAAAATAGTGATAAAGATTTTGGTAGAAACTGACCTGTATCTTGAGAAAGATTTTGGTAGAAAAATGACTTATCTTGGGAAAGATTTTGGTTGAAAATTTCTTAAAATAGTGGTAAAGATTTTGGTTGAAACTGACCTGTATCTTGAGAAAGATTTTGGTTGAAAATGACTTAAATCTTGGTAAAGATTTTGGTTGAAAAAGACTTTTGGGTGAAAATTGCTTTGAATATTGTGATAAAGATTTTGGTCATGCTTTTTCAAATTTTTGAGATTCCAGTTCATGTCCATTAGTCAACTGTGTGACCATCACCTTTTTACGTGGCTTTGGAGGGTGAGGAATTATGATGACATCACTTCCATTTGAATTTTGTGATTCATCAGACTGAAGGGCATCCACGTCACTTTGAGCTATTTTGGATAAAAGAGGTAAAAAGAAACTTAAACTCAATATTTAATAACTTGTGTAATGAATAAGTGACTTTTGAAAATCTCACTTCTATCTTCTGTTTCATCCTCTTGTTCTTCATCTTCCTGTTCCTGCTCCTCCATTGTTATTTGCTTTAAAAGAAATGTATTGAAGACACGTTTGAACTGACTGATTTAATAACTCATAAATCTTCCTGTTACACCTTCACAGTTCCTTACCTGTGCTGAGTTGCTTCGAAAGCTCCTTTGGCTGCGAGGGGTGCTCAGCTCTGAGGAAGATGATCTGAAGTCCATACATTGTTTGGACTCAGTTGACTTAATAGACATGGCAGGTGTTGTGGGTTTGACTTTTTCCTGAACAGGTAATGCTGCAGTGCGTTGTTGCTTCCTTCTAACTGACCTTGATGGTTGACCTGTTCTAGATAGAGGTTTCCGATGACTCGAAGAGGGTTCAGACACCTGAATGGTTGGAGACTGAAGGGGTAAGATTGAACCTCTTTTAGGGTTTCTAATGGGTGTGGATGGGTGAATGTCATTGGTCTTGGCTCCATGGTCTGGCGGAGGCCGAAGCTGGGACTGAAATTAAGTTGAAAGATTTAATTTAAATTGTTGATATTGTTGAATTACTTTGGGCAATTATTGTCATTCACAGACACTCACCCTGGGCTTTGCAATTGGTCTCTGTGACACCTCAGTGCTTGGCACCATCCTCTCTTTCTTTGTTCCTTCTCTTTGCCTTGATGGTGTCTCAGGTGACTGGAAGGGGTATTTCCACCTGAGAGTGACCCTTACCATTCCTCTTGGACTGCCAGCAGGGTCTCTAAGCACATAATCACCTGACAGCAGGGAACAGAGTAAACATTACTCACCAGTTAACCTTTGCCTTAGTGAATATTGGTTATGGTTCTACATTTGATTCCCAGGGTAATATAATGTTTTGTTACTTTTATTTGTTTCTCTTGGCTGAATCTTGGATATTTGGTTTCAAAAATATGAACTTACTAAATATACACAACTGGTCAAAAGTTTAAAATAATTAAGATATCGTTTTAATGTTTGTGAAAGAAGTCTCTTATGTCTCTTGAGTCACAGAGGCACTAATTATTTGATCAACAATACAGTAAAAAAACAGTAATATTGTGGAATATTATTACAATTTAAAAGACATGTTTTCTTTCTTTAATATATTTTAAAATATGACTTACTCCTCTGATGGCAAAACTGAATTTTCATCATTTGTCAGGAACCAAAACAGCATTTTAGAATTATTTCTGAAGGATCATGTGACACTGATGACTGGAGTAATGGTGAAGATTCAACTTTGCGGTCACAGGAATAAATTACATTTTAAAATACAGTATATTAAAATAGAAAACCGTTTTAAATCGTAAGAATTTTTCGTAATCAATTTTCACAATATTACTGTATATTGTATATTAAATAAATCCAGCCTTTGTAAGCATAAGAGACTTCTTCTAAAAACATTAAAAAGATCTTAATTATTACAAACGTTTGACCGCTAGTGTATTCACAGAATTAAATTCCTACTTAATTAAGGTTCTGTTTAATTGCATCTTGATCGTAATGATTACCTCTGATTGGTCTGCCTACTGCAAGGGCTCGTAGTGGAATTGGTGTCTTTGCCAAATAAGTGGGAGGAGTCTGACTTTCGCTGTCATCAAACACATACACCCACAGACTGCCCACATTCAGGTATTCTAATACATCTGTGGTAACAGCTAACGGATAGCTCGCTGAGTCCTCAAAGACAGGATCCACACAGCATTGAATTATGGGTGTAGAATGAGGTGGTAGGTCATAAAGGCGATACGTTAAGTATGCATCGGGGAGTATTCCTGGCCAGCGGGTACTGAGGTCCACACAGCGCTCCAGTACCACCTCAAGCTCATTGGGTATCCCTACGCCGTAATCATACATCTCCTAATACACAAAAAAAGACATGTTTTTAAAAGTTTGAGGAGAATAAATTCAGTCAAATTAAGCAGTTCTGCAAGAGAACAACACACAATGAATTCATATTACACATAACTGAAATTAGCTTGATACAACATGAGCATGTCGGCTACATCATATGGACATTTAACTGTAATCAGTCTACTGAACTAAAATTCTCAACATTTACTTGAACCATGACTTTTGTTCTACCTGGAATTCAACTGGAAATGTTTAGAACCTCTAGGCTGCTCTTTCCATTCAGTAAAAGAGACTGTTGAGTTTCAAAAATGACAAAGAACACAAAAAGCAAAAAACATAATACAAATATGACAATATTCCAAGTTTTCTGGAGCCATTTGATAAATTTTAAATGATGTGCATGTGTGAATGACAGTTTATAGCTACAATGGAGGGCATAATTTAAATAATATATTTTAGTCTATTCCTCACACAAAACTATTACATGACTTATATGAAATTAAGAGCAAGTCATATGAATTACTTTAATGGCAATTTTTGTGTTTCTTTGCTCTATTTTGTTTTTTTTATACTTTCAGTGTATGGAAAAGAGCAATTTAGAGATACTGTATCTAAATATTCCATATTTTGGTAACATTTTACATTAAGGTTCCCTTTGTAAAGGGTTTATAAAGGTGTTTGTTAATGAGTAATAAGTCATTTACAAATACATTATAAATCATTAATAAGCAGTTATAACTGCATGAATAAAAAAGGGTGACTTTAACGCAATACCTGCCAACTAGTGAGCCATTTTTAACTCACATGATATAAATGCTTAATAAATGAATTTATTCACACTTATTTAACTCAAAACAAGATTCCTGGTTTATTTCATGACACAGCAAAAATTGACTATCATAATTAGGATCGTTCTAATAATTAGAATAATTATCATAATTAGGCTATTCACATGTGTTCACTTTACATTAAGGTTTACTTTCACAGGTTGTGGATAGGCATCACAACCTTTTTTGGAGAGTATCATGGGTAAGACAGAAACTTCTGGTAACCAACATAGTAAGAAAAGTGGCAGTCTTGAGATATTAATAAGAAAACCACAAATACTACACCCTTCAGTGTAATTATGATATTTGCTGCATCATGAAATAAATCAACAATCTGGTTTTGAGGTAAATAAGTGTGAATAAATACATTTATTAAGCATTTATAACATGTGAGTTAAAAATGGCTCACTAGTTGGCAGGTATTGCATTAAAGTCGCCCTTTTTATTCATGCAGTTATAACTGCTTATTAATGATTTATAATGCATTTGTAAATGACTTATTACTCATTAACAAACACCTTTATAAACCCTTTACAAAGGGAACCTTAATGTAAAGTGTTACCCATATTTTAAATATCTCCATTTGTGTTACAGGCAGAAAATAGTAATGGGCTGCATCCAAAATCGCATATTCACGTGATTTTCCCCCCAAACCTGTTCAGCGGAAATCCCTCCCTGCAGCTAATTTCATTGGTTAAGGTTACCAGAAGTAGTAAGTCATCTGGGTACTTTTTGCCTATTCTTTTACGAGTACTGTGAATTTGGACAAACTATTCTTGTCACATACTGTATAATAGGGAAGTATGCAATTATAGATGCACTCTTTTTTTCACTCTTGTGAAAAAAAAAAAGTTGTACTTGCAGATATAATATTAATGAAATTAAAATTAAATAAATTGAAAGGCCACTACTTAAAGATATATGATAAATTGACTGTTTCTTAACACACTTAGTACACTTTTAAAATGCGCATTTTGTAATAATGTCAAAGTAAAAGTTAATTTTAAATTGTTTAAATAATCTTTTTTTGCTCTTGAAAGAAGTACACTTACATTGATGTGCTGACTAATGTACTAAAACACATGTAAAGCACTTGATTATACTTTTAACTGTAGTGTGTTATTTGATATTAATATATTTTAAATGTATTAAATTGCAACTTCATCAGTACAAATGTTTAATTACAAATATATTTAAATACATGACATACAATCCAATAGAACTGACATTAAAGTATATTTTTGTTTATCATAAATCCCAGTACACTTTAACCATATTTCAAAGAAATTAATTATGTAATTACATATAAAGATGTACTAAAGTCCTAATTTAGTGGGTCAAAAAACTCTTCAGCCAGCTGCATCCCACAATGCTTGGAATAGATTTAAACAGCATTTTATTTATGAGAATGTAATGTGCATAGGCTTTGTCTTGGCGAACTAGATCAGCTACGCTGCAGCTGCTGTGAGTGGAGGCTACTGCCAACATTCACATAAATACAGGGAAAAGAATACGAGCTGCTGCAAGGAAATGAGGAAGAACCCCCTAGCAGATCTAGGCAGGTGGTGCTGGGGAAGGAGAGGGACTAAGAGAATTCCCATGGTGTACTGCTCTGAGTTGAGCCATTACATTCAGTTTACATTTACTGTAAGTATATTCTTTTAAATTATATTTTTCCATAGTAAGTACGCTAAAGTGTACTTCTTTTCCACAAGGCCAGGTTTGAAACTAAATAAATGTGAACTATGCTTTCAAGGCTTTCCTAAAAAGTGCTGTCCTCAGTATGTAGTTCTATATGTGATGGTATTTACCTCTGTTTCCCCATGAGCCCATTCCAAACCTCTGGTCTGTCTTACAGCTGTTCTGCTTGTGGCTCTTTCCATTTGAGTTTCTGTGAGTTCCACCTGAG
This sequence comes from Anabarilius grahami, assembly GCA_003731715.1. Lineage (NCBI taxonomy): Eukaryota > Metazoa > Chordata > Actinopteri > Cypriniformes > Xenocyprididae > Anabarilius > Anabarilius grahami. Next base: position 7,105,886 of record RJVU01019258.1, on the reverse strand, counting down.
GGTGTAAACACACCCAAAACTCAAGGATTCCTATAACTTCTCCTTCAGCTCCTGCAGAACAAAGGTACAACTTACAAAATGCAGTGGCAAATAATGTTGCAATAAAGAGCTGCCACAATGAAAAGAATGTGAAATTGAACCCTCTTACATAAGCATTTATATGCAACCTCATTTTTCTTACCTGTGATGTTGGTTCTGTTTTTCATTCGTTCACCTCTGCACTGTATCGCTCCGATCAGAGTGATCCTCGCTCTCCCACGGGTTATAAATTGTACCCCTCCAAGTGCTTGATGCAGTTCGACAGTGATGGACCCACCATGAACCCTGAGCTTCTCCAGGTCGAAGGCAGAGAGGGCGTAATGCGACGTGAAACCATAATTTGGCTGACCACCTGACATTAATGAAGTTGAGAGGGTTTCAAAGTCAAGAAAGCCATAGGTGCAAAATGTCGCAACCCCTTGATGATCTCCTGTGCCTTGTCCCATGAGTCTCAGTCCCAGCGGTGTAAAGGTGGCTCCTGTGAGATGGATCTCCAGAAGAGATTCTCCTCCACGCAGATGTGTGATTATGGTGCCCTCTGCTGTAGGCTGGACTGACTCTTGTGCCAGCTCTGTCCAGGTGTACTGCATGGGTATTGTCCGCTTATTGTTTCTAGGGCTGTATGCTAACTCTTTGAGTTGAGCTAAAACAATGGAGGAAAAATATGTCATCATATTGAAAATAGGGGACAATAGGGCTAGTTGCCACACCTTTTTACTCTCATCTATTCAGTGTTTCTCAGTGTAAATTTATTTTTTAAAGTCAGTTTCTATGTAGACATATGCATACATAGTTGACCCTGCATACAAATGTGGTGCAACAAAATTGCAAAAATTATGATGTATTAGAATTTTGTTGGATAAAATTCAGAATTATTATTATTGATTTAAAATAATTAAAATTTTAATTTGTAATAATTTTAATCAATAATTATGTAATTTTTTTTATTTTTTATTTTTAAATATTGAATAATAATACATAATGGTTTTATTTAAACAAAATATAACTGAAAACAATTTTATATTAAAAATTGTTTATATATAAACAATTTTTTAAACATATTTATATTTGAAACCAACATTAAAAAAAGAAGGAAAAAAAAAACATTGGTACAATCAGATTTTTTAACTTAAAACTTGTGACAACTAGCCCCAATCTTTTATATATTGTACATGCTGCAACAGCAGTTACTCTAACCTTGTAAATTGCTGATTTGAAGGCTTCTGCTTTTCAACAATTTGTCTTTTTCACCTGTTCTCCTCCTATTCTCCTCCCTCTCTCTTTCAGATTTCTCCATAACTGTCTTCATCTCGTTCTATAAAAGAAAACACTGTAGGTGTAATGGTTGATGTTTTGGCTTATGTGGAGTGAAAAGAGACATTCTGAGCAATATATGCCAGAGTTGTAATATACCGCATTTATATTCTCACTGCGAGTGTGTGTACCTGGAGGTCAGCATTTAGGCGATGCTGCATCAATAATAAGTCCCTGGTTTTCTGGAGTTCTAAAACAGTTTCTGCATATGAGGCTTGTACTGCAGTCAAATCCCTTGATGTATCTTCAAACTTTCCATCCGTTTTCAAGAAGGACATCACCCCTTGAGTCTCCTGCTGCACTCTGAAGGCCTAAGAGAAGAATCAGGAGAGAAACAGAAAGGTGGAATGAAACAAGCAAAGCTATTGTTATATAGCTACCTAAATGTTTTGAAACATCTAAAAATCCACAACTTTTTAAACCAAACATCTGACCTTAATCTGCAGCAGAGTCTCACTCAGATCTTCCACACTCATATCAAACTCCTGATAGAGAATGAAAAACAAAATATGGAAAACAAATTCTAATGAACTGAATGTCTGGCCCCAGCTTCTCTTTGCGAAGGAAATTTTAGTGTAATACAGGGAACTTTACTTTTGTAACAGAGTCCAGTTTCTCTTGCAAAGATGTGACTTCCTGTCTGTGCTGCAGGACTTCTCGCTCCAAGCAGTCATGCTTTTCTCTCAGGAACATAACCATACCTGAAGACAGAAAAATACATTCAATTTGTTGAGGAGATGTACATGCATTAACACTGAAAACATTTTGCATATTGAAATTATAGGCTCTGAATTGATGACTACACAATTTCCAGCAGTCTGGTTGCACAGTTTCACGTTTTGGGATGCTATAATGAGCACTTCCAGAATAAGATGAGATGTGGTCCAGAATTGTTGGTGCTAGACAAAAGTCTAACAATGCAAGAGTCTTACCTCTATCTCGCTCCTTCTCCTTCTGAACTTGATCATTCTCATGTTTCATCTGTTCCTTCTCCTGCTCCAGCATTTTCTTTTCTCTCCTTTGTTCTTCCAGTCTTTCTTCAAGTTTCTGTACCTCCTCTCTCCGCCTATCTTCTCTAAACTGTTCCCTTGTTTTCTCATGTTCCTCATGTTGTCCTTCTTGATGGCTCTGGGTAGACATAGTGCTATGGTGGAAATCGGTGAATTAAAGGATTAGTTCACTTTCAAATGAAAATTACCCCAAGGTTTACTCACCCTCAAGCCATCCTAGGTGTATATGAATTTTTTCTTTCTGATGAACACAATGGGAAATATATATTAGTAAATATTCTGATGCATCCAAGCTTTATAATGACAGTGAGTGGGACCAACGTGTATGAAGCTGAAGAAAGTGTCTCCATCCATCATAAATGTACTCCACACGGCTGTTTAACAAAGGCCTTGCATTTGTGTAAGAAAAATATCCATATTTAACAAGTTATAAAGTAAAATATCTAGCATCCGCCAGACCACCTTTCGTATTCATGTTACGAAGACAGTGTAATGCCTCTCGCAGTTCAAAACGCTTATGTTACATTCTACGCCTTCCGTATTCAACTTACGAAAATAGCTTAATTGACGCAACGTCAGTTCCGCTGTTTGCATAAGTTGAATATGGAAGGCTAGATATTATACTTTTTTCATAAATTGTTAAATATGGATATTTTTCTTACAACAAATGCATAGCTTCGTTTCAGAAAGGCCTTTATTAACCCCCCGGAGCCGTGTGAAGTACGTTTATGATGGATGGATGTGGATGGATGCAGTTTCTTGAGCTTCATACTCATTGGTCCCGTTCACTGCCATTATAAAGCTTGTATGCATCAGGATATTTATTAATATAACTCCGATTGTGTTAATCAGAAAGAAGAAAGTCATATACACCTAGAATGGCTTGAGGGTGAGATAAGCTTGGGGTAATTTTCATTTTAAAGAGAACTAATCCTTTAAGACTTTTAAAAATTGGCTTTTTTATATAGAAATATTTTTTTTCTACTTATTTACAGGATGGTTTTGGGGTCAAAAAGACACAAACTTACAACCAGTTCCATAATAGCCTGAAACAAAGTTGTATGGATGGGCCCAATGGACCTTGCAACAGATAAATGACTGACAGCTCAAATAGCCAATCAAATCGCTGCACTGAGAAACCTTGTTGCAATCCGCTATTTTGTCTGTCAAGCTTTAAAGCTCACTGAACTGTGGGACACAGACCTTCTTTTTGTAAAATTTCTTTAACTATGGCAAAGAGGTGTTGTTACTTGTACTTCAGATACTAGGTACCCAGAGTGGCTAGTTAATGGAGTTTCGTTCGTCCATTCTTGAAACAAGCCAGTGATCTTGAAAAATGCAAGTGTTGAATCAGACTTGTTGTTCTTATAATATTGATCATCGTTCATGTTACGCTTCCATGATCACAATATTTTCTCCATTAAATAAAAAGACTAAGAAAAAATCTTGTGTGGGCAGTTTTCATTAAAGGATTAGTTCACTTTTAAATAAACTTTTCCTGATAATTTACTCACCCCCATGTTATCCAAGCTGTTCATGTCTTTCTTTCTTCAGTCGAAAAGAAATTAAGGTTTTTGATGAAAACATTCCAGGATTTTTTTCCATATAGTAGACTTCAATGGGCACCAAACAGTTGAAGGTCATAATTAGTTTCACTGCAGCTTCAAATTGTTCTACACGATCCCAGATGTGAAATAAGGGTCTTATCTAGTGAAACCATCGCTCATTTTCTGAAAAAAAATTGAAAATGATATAAGTTTTAACCATAAATCCTCATCTTGAACTAGCTCTCTTCTTCTCCTCTATTAGAATTCTAGCAATGTAGATGCTGCTAAGCATAATACTGCCCTACACAGGTCAAAGTTTGAACTAATTGTTATATACTATTGAACTAGCATATTGCATATAAAAATTAGTTCAAACTTTGGCCTGTGGAGGGCAGTAATACGCTTACCAGCGTCTACACTACTGGAATTCTAATAGAGGAGAAGAAGAAGAGAGCTAGTTCAAGATGAGCATTTCTGGTTAAAACATTATTTTCAATTTTTTTCAGAAAATGAGCGATGGTTTCACTAAGACTCTTATTTCTCATCTGGGATCGTGTTGAACAATTTGAAGCTGCAGTGAAACTAATTTTGACCTTCAACTGTTTGGTGCCCATTGAAGTCTACTATATGGAAAAAAATCCTGGAATGTTTTCATCAAAAACTTTAATTTCTTTTCGACTGAAGAAAGAAAGACATGGACATCTTGGATGACATGGGGTGAGTAAATTATCAGGAAAAGTTTATTTAAAAGTGAACTAATCCTTTAACACTATCCAGTTTAGGTGATTACATAAGATTTTATATAGCAGTATGCTTCATCTTCAAAAAAAAATTGAGTAGGATATTTGGATTATTTCCTCTGTAAATCTGTACACAGTTAGAGTAAACTCACTCCATCTGTTGACTTCAGCTTATTTGTGGATTATTTGGGTTTATTTAAAAACATGAAGCATCCAATGGACTCCGGTGTCACTGGAATCCCTGGTTTGAATAAGTAATGTGAATTGCAGCCAAAATGTATTTTATTTTAAGAAACACACACACACACACATTTGTTTGAATCTTCCAAGCGTCCGATACACATTTTTCCTGTGTGATGTCAACTGTCCAACTTCTTGACACTTGGGAAGATTTCCCCTTGTAATTTTACTATTTTCTTGTATTCTACCGTCATATTTAGTGTTACATAACAACCTCATACAAAAGCTTATGCTCTCTGATTTTTGCACGACGATAAACTATGATAAACTGCATTAATTAATTCCAAACTGCAAGTAATTTATTCCAAAATCATCAGGTACATCAGCGAGTGAACAACTCGCATTGTCACTTTGTTTGACCGACATAGAGTACCCGCCCTTGAAAAGTAACAGCTGCCGTAAGGTCAATTCAGGCCGACAATTAGGCTATACCCTAGGGAATCCCTTTGAAAATCACATCTTTACCCACCCACGCCCTGTCCTCTACCCATACTGACCTCTCCAGAAGTGAATCATAGCTCTTCTTCAAGAGGTTCCTCTCACCCTCCAGGTCCGAAACCCTCTCCTGAAGCTGAGGAACATATGTTTGTATAAGATTGCAAAGAATAAAACTTGGAATAAAAGTACAAAAACTTTAACAATAATAACTCAAGCAGTACCTCCCCCAGAGCTTGCAGTGAAAGTGTGGCAGCGTTGAGCTGGCCCTCGAGTGTTAGCACTCTCTGCTTCTCTTGTTTCAGCTGCTCGCTCAGTTCCTCCACCTTCTCCAGCAGTGCTACTTGGCTCTCTTTTAAAGACCTTTGGCCCTACATAATATTTACCCGTATAATGTAAAAAAAGAACCCCATTTTTTTCAATGGCATTTATCAATATTAACTGGGTCTAACTTGTCAATGTTCTATCCAGTTTAGAATAGGGCTACAATGTTTAATTAAATTTGTTATCATACAAATATTTGAATGATACTTTTGATT
>RJVU01019258.1:7040806-7099989 GCA_003731715.1 Anabarilius grahami | reverse complement strand
CCTCCTCCAGCTGGTTCTCGTAAGCCTTAAAAAAATAGCACAAAGAGAGGATGTAATGAGGATGATTGTTTTAATGCTGAAATATAATTTGGAAGGCATCATACCAATTCTTTCAAAGTGCAAGTCCCCATCTAATATATTTTCTTTAGACATAAAACAAAATATTACTTTATGTAGGTCAATATAAGTTTTTTACTACTTAATTTCACCACTTGACATTTGACTTGACATTTGATATTCAACAGTATTCTTGACATTTAATCAACAGTGCTTCTGATCTGCCTGCATTGACACTATTCTTTAAGAGCTGCTGTGCAGCCAAAATTATGTACCAGTTATCAATGTAAAGCTGCTTTGACACAATCTGCATTGTAAAAAGCGCTATATAAATAAAGGTGACTTGACTTGACTTGACCTATAACAAAAGCTAAATGATCTATTATATGATTGAAATTGAAATTTCACTTAATATAAAACTAAACACATTGACACATTGTTAGTCAAGGTTTTATTTAGTTTACTTCCTATAAATAAAGACCACTTCGAAAGACCTAATGTTTATTATGATGTGTTTTAAAAAAAAAAAAATCTGTTATGTACTAAAAAAAGAACCTTTTAGACAAAAAAAGAAAGAAAAACAAGAAACACAAATGTGCTGTTCATCTAAAGTAATTTTTGCTTATTCGTATGGTTGAATTGGATCATCAAAGGTCAGCAGCAAAGACTTAATAAAGTGACATTACATACAACGTATATTTGTTAATTAACATTTAAATATTGCAGGTTTACGTAATATTCCAAGTTTGAATTTTACTGTTTTTATTCATTTCGAAGAATACTGAATGTGTTTTTGTGCTAGTGAGATGAGTAAATGCATGTTCACATTTAGTCTAGAACTACAATCACCACACAGCACACACAATTGATGCACTTACTCCTGATTTCTCTCAACATGGGGACAGGAGGGGTGTTTGTAACATCCAATGTTTATTATTTTAAATGATACTCTACCGTCATGTATGCTGCAGACCATAGTTTGACAGGGTGTCAGTCAATAAATGGGAAATCTTGCATTATTTGAAAAAGTAACTCAGATATTTTTTTTTGTAAATGTGAAAGTAATGCCTTACTTTATTCATTATTTGAAAAAAGTAATCTGATTGCCACCAAACTAACTCTGGTTACTCACTCCTCTCATCGATATACTGGGGCGTTAATAGTTCAGTGAAGCCCAAATCAAAGCCAAGCAATAGTAAAGCAGATATCCCAAATGAACCCAAACGGATTTAAATGGATACTAGTTTTCAATGTTTTGCTCTGGTTTGGTCTTACGGCTCACCTCCTGAAGAGCTGCAAACTTTTCTTGAACGACCAGAAGGGCGGAGCTCTTTTCAGAGAGCTGCTTCTGCAATCTGATCACATCTACATTATCTTTTATAGTAAGTCTGTAAAGAAGAATAAAAAATGTTGTCATGTCACAAAAACATGCACATTGTTTTGGTGCAAGTGTGTAAAATATTTATTGAATGACTGAATGATTGAATGACTGTGAATATATACAGTATATATATATACACACACACACATAAACTTTTCCTACCTGTGTCCGTCGGCTTGTTGTTTGCGCAGGTCTTTCACAATACCCTCTATTTCTTTCTCTTTGTCTCTGAGCATTTCTCTAAGGGACTGAGCTGTCAACTCTTGCTCTGCCACCCTCCCTTGCTGGGTTTCTATGATGGCAGATCTGCTGAGAGAGAAAACAAGCCAGAAAATTAGAAACAAGGAGGGAAAAGCTAAAATTGCCAATAAACAATATATATATGGGTCATCAAGATGCATTAAAATTAAGCATATATGACGCAAAATATACTGGCAAAATATTTAAGGGTGAAAGCAGAACTACATAGCTGAAGTTTCTATGAGCAGATTGTCATAAGAAAGCAAATGCTTTTCAGTGCAGACCTACATTTTCAACCACATTAAAGTCTTTCTTTCTTTCTTTGTCTCAGCTAAGTTGAAGGTATGAAGCACAGCACTATACTGTGTTTTGCAGAATTGCAAGTTATGTAAACATAAAAACATCCAACAAACCTGAGTAAAGCAATTCTGCTTACAGTATATAGAGGAGAAAGAGACAGAAAGATTGACAATAATTTTGTTTTGTTTTGTATTGACCATGGTTATTACATATATGAACTGTTTAGACATGCACAAATTATTTAAGCATGAATGAATAATGATGATCTGATAAGCATCCCTTGATTACTTTTTTTTGCAGTTTGCAGTTAATAACTCACATATAAGAACATATAACACACAAAGACATTTTTAGGCACTGTGATGATGTGAATAGTATCATCACATTCATATCATATTGTGAACATTCCATGAGGTATTTAAAGAGCAGTTATTTTTGTATGTCTTCGGACATATTAGTTCAATTTTTTTCTGTCTATTCTCCACAATAACTTGAAAGTAAAAACATACAAAAGAACACACCCACAGGTCAACTTACAATCTGTCTATCTCTACTCTGGTGTCGTCCAGTGAACTGATGCCACAGCGGGCAGGAGCGGTTTGGGCAGCTCGTCTGACACCTCCATCCCCATCCACACCTCGCCCTGAGACAGAGAAAGATAGAGTAGATAGTGAACTGCAACACCAAATAAACACTCCTTATGAAAAAGTACCATATACCTTGCATTTACATGCCACCATCATATTAAGATAATGCATGTCCAAAAACAGGCTTCAGTAATATTACCATTTTACCATATCCAAAAACACACACAATCTTACTATTAATTTTGTGACTCTTCACCTGTTCGTGGCCTATTATGTGTTCTGACACCCAGGTCTAAGATGTGTTGCTTGGCTAAATGAAGTTTACTCTGCAGCGCCCCCTTCTGGCTCTCTAGAGTCGCTACACGAGCCTCTAGCTCTTCAATAGTGTCCTCCAGCTCTCCGTCCCTCCCTGCAGACGAAGGTCCGTGCTTTAATCGCAGCAGTTTAGTTGACAACCTGAACAGCCAAGACAACAGATTGTCTAATATTAAAGCAATACTCCTCTTGACATGGTGTATTTGGTGGCATAAAACTATATAAAAGTGTCCATAAAGCAAAGTTGGCAGTGTTGACTGCAAAAACCAGCATATGCTGGTAAGGTAGGTTTTGAAGCTGGTATGCTGGTTTGAGCTGGTTTATGCTGGTCCTATGCTGGTCCTATGCTGGTCCTAAGCTGGTCCAGGACCAGCATGGACCAGCATAGGACCAGCATAAACAGCTCAAACCAGCATACCACACTCTAAAAAATGCTGGGTTAAAAACAACCCAAGTTGGGTTGAAAATGGACAAACCCAGCGATTGGGTTGTTTTGACCCAGCAGTTGGGTTAAATGTTTGCCCAACCTGCTGGGTAGTTTTATTTAACCCAACAATTGTTTACAAATGACTATATGTCTGGCTTAAAATGAACCCAAAATAGGTTGGAAATTAAAAATCAGACTCATAATTACTAGAGGCAACAATAATAATCAAAAAGATTAGCATTTATTAATAAGCAATTTAATAAATGTTTATTGTTTAAATATTATTCAAAAAAGTATTAATAAATGTTTGTTTATTAAACATATTAATAAATGTTAATTTCCAACATATTTTGGGTTCATTTTAAGCAAGAAATACAGTAATTTTTAAACAATATTTGGGTTAAATAAAACTACCCAGCAGGTTGGGCAAACATTTAACCCAGCCGCTGGGTTTGTCCATTTTCAACCCAACTTGGGTTGTTTTTAACCCAGCATTTTTTAGAGTGCAGCTTCAAAACCTACCTTACCAGCATATGCTGGTTTTTTCAGCAGGTAACTGCCATTGAGATGAATGGAAATGATAACGGAAAACTTTCTCCAAGTATTATGGATCTGTTTGTTAGTGTGCGTTTCGGTACCTGCGTAGTTTTTGGTCTTGTGTGTGGCTGTGTTGTTTGAGAAGTGTGTTCTCCTCCAGTAGACGGAGACACTGGTCTTCCAGCTGCTCGCGTGGTATCCTGAACAACCGCTGGCGATCTGTATAAAGACATAGAGGCTTAGAAAACAACCCTGAGTTGCTACTGTTTACAGTGTTTGTTCAGAAGTTGCTCTTTTATAGCCCAGGATACTGGAGAAAGAAGTTCACATTTCATTGACTTTGAGTATTGACTTTGTGTAAAAATAAAAATTAGCACAAATTAGATCATTCGTGATATACAGTAAGAGTATAGAGTTATAAAATGTGAATAGCATGGTTGGACAAGTAGCTAATAATAAAGCAAGTAAATTCTACTTGAAATTCTCAAGGAGACGTGAGATACTGAGGCATTTTTCTCAGTTCAGCAAATTTCTTCGTTTGCTCTCCATTTGAATCTAATTGCTGTTAAGAAAAAACAACTGATATTGTAAAGAATACATTTTCTTTCCAATAGTAATAAAAGTAATATATTTATATAAGAAAAGAGAATTAAACCTACTAAGAAATAATAGTGCTTGTTTATTGGACTGTGTTGATGTACGTCTTACCCTTTATCTTGAGCACGTGTGGTGGTCTTCTCCAGCTTCTGGTGTCTTGATCTGTGTCTGAAAAAATAAAGCATACATTATCATTAAATAATAAAGCAACAAACTAGAAGTAAAAATGCATATGATCTTTCAACCTAAATAAACACACCATGTCAGCTCTATACACACCTGTGAGAACAGTTATCAGTCCTGCTCTCAAGCCCACGTCCCTCACGGGGAGGTCACCTGCTGTCTCATCCACTGTCAATGACATTATGAGAACTAACAGCTCCAACCAATCACTGCCTTTATGAGCCGAGGTATTCAGGAAGTGATGTCACCACAGTGGAAGGCAATGGAACATTTTTTTTTTCTTATCCTGCATCACAAAGAAAATGAGGAAACATTTCAAATTAAGTACTTAAAAATGAGATTAAACTAATATGAAGCTAATATATTAAAACCTATTATTTAAACCTATGAACATATGAAATGCAATATTCAATTAATTATTGACACAAGTAAGCAAGGAAACTAACTAGTGGCAGAAAAAATGGGAACAAAGGAAACAGGTATAGGAACTAGAACTAAAACAAAACGTCTTTAAATATGAACTACAAAACTGTAAATATTTATTTTGATTTCTTTAAAATTCTTTAAAACTTTTCTTTGCTTTACAGTTTATAAATCCTAAAACTTTCTGTGTTATACAGTACTAACATTCAAAAGACTGGGCTCAGTAAGAATTGATGTATGTGCTGACACAGTATGTATGTATTTTTATCATGATGAGATTAGCATGGTTATGAATATGACAATGTAAATGTATTTGGTCTTGGCAGAATAGATCTTCTACGCTGCTGCTGCTGTTATTGCTGCTGCTGCAGAGCAAGTAGAGAGACTTGCTACTGTCAATCCACACACAGACATACTGCTGCTGCACAAATAGCATGCATTAAATTACCTGTAGCAGAGCTGGGAAATGTGGAAGGTTTCAGGGGAACTTTGAAAGCACGCTACAAACTGCTATAGCAAACATTGACCAACTTAAATGTTGAGCAGCAAGCTCATTGGCTGCAGATGCAACAGGAACCAATCAGTATGGCTATTGTTATGCTGTTATTGCTGCTGCTATTATTGCTGCTGTTGGTTATTGCTGCTTCTGCTGAGCACACTCTAAAAAATGCTGGGTTAAAAAAACCCAAGCTGGGTAAAATATGGACAAACCCAGCAGGTTGGGTTAAAAGGCACCTATTATGCCCTCTTTCACATGATGTAATATAAGTCTCTGGTCTGGTCAAGTTTCAGCTTAAAATACCCCACAAATTTGCCCCTATTTGGGGGTGAGCAAAAACACGCCTTTTACTATATTACTATATTGCTGGCTAAAAAAATAAATCCAAAATTGGTTGAAAAAAATGGCTGGGTGAAAACAACCCAATCCCTGGTTTTGTCCATATTTAACCCAGCAGTTTTTAGAGTGCAAGTACGGGACTTGCTACTGCCAATACATACACGACATGCTGCTGTGAGCAAGTAAGATATGCTGTTGCTGTACAATATAGCATAGATGAATTACCTGTAGCAGATCTATACAGGTGGAGCTGGGGAAGATGGAGGGTTTCTGAAAGCGTGCTGCACTGCTAAGGCAAATTTTAACCTAGTATTTGAAGGTTGAGCAGCAAGCTCATTGCTACTGATACAGAAGGAACTAATCAGCTGTGCCCCATAGAGAATGATGTGATTGCAAGCAGGTTGAGCACCAAATCAGCATATTATGCAATAATTACTGATAAAAAATTCAGCTTTGCATCACAGAAATAAATAATATTTTAAAAGATATTCAAACAATAAAAAAGCTATTTCATTTTATTATATTTAACAAAGTAAGTTTTGCCTCTTTGTCGCCATCTCTGTTTGAAACCTGCAACTGCAGTTATCTGCAGAATTATCATCTTTATGTGGGTTGTGCATCAGCTCGGCTCCTCTGCACGGATGAATCTAATGTTTGGTTTCAATCACCACATTGGTGTGGATACTGTACTTCAGAATCACAGATTCTACATCTTGGAAGTATGACCAAAATAAGAATTTTCACCAGAAAATGTCATCTGAACAAGTAAGTAACATGTCCGCCACTTTTGTTCTCCCCAGCTAAGAAAAAAAGCATTACAATAAATCGCGCTGCCAATAGTGATTAAATCTAAGCTTGCTTAGCTCAAATCACATCAAAACGTGCAAATTATTATTGTTATACTTTGTTCTAAAATTGTTAATATTAACAACATAAGCATTGCGTGACTATGTGTATTTAGTGTGTATTGGCGTTACCTGTAGATTTCAATTTCTGTAGCCACTCCGCAGTCCNTCAATCACCACATTGGTGTGGATACTGTACTTCAGAATCACAGATTCTACATCTTGGAAGTATGACCAAAATAAGAATTTTCACCAGAAAATGTCATCTGAACAAGTAAGTAACATGTCTGCCACTTTTGTTCTCCCCAGCTAAGAAAAAAAGCATTACAATAAATCGCGCTGCCAATAGTGATTCAATCTAAGCTCACTTAGCTCAAATCACATCAAAACGTGCAAATTATTATTGTTATACTTTGTTCTAAAATTGTTAATATTAACAACATAAGCATTGCGTGACTGTGTGTATTTAGTGTGTATTGGCGTTACCTGTAGATTTCAATTTCTGTAGCCACTCCGCAGTCCGCAAAGTCTTTTGCTTTTGATTACGGGTAAATCTCCAGTTTTTACTGATGATTGATCATTTGGACCTTTCTGGATTACAATCCGCCATCAAAATGATAAGTTTAATTATTGCAGCTGGTGTGAGGCTATAAATAAATAGCCTATATACTTATAAATAAAAGGTTATAAATTCTGCAAGCATCCTTCACATGCCATATAGCCTACTAGCTGGGACTCGTTCTTTATGTAAACAGATGTGACGCAATGACACAAAGACATGCTCGAATTTCCAGCGGAAACCCATCAGCACCACCTGAATTAGAAAACATTATTACAAGCTTACCTTAGCCTTGTGAAACAGGCTAAGGTAAGGAGATAGTTTTGAACACTGGCTGGTTATGTACTTGCTCAGAAATTTATTTGGATAATTTTTAACCAAAAAAGTTACGGACTGCAGCTTTTAAGCAACATTTTTTTCCATCTAAAACTATTTTAAACAACATTTTTTTCTATTTCTATTCTTATTCATGCAGCTTTCATGACTTCATATTAATTGAGAAACTGCATGAATATTTCTACAATCAAGTACTTATAAAAAGGAATTTGTCACACAGCAGAACCATTACTAGTGAAGGCAAACAGATGCATGGACGCAAGCTTTAGCTTGACAATATTACTGCAACTTCCTTTAATAAACGAAAACATCTTAATCTGAAAATTACAATGATGCTGATGCAGATGGAAAGGAAGACATAGATGACAACAATAACCTGCATAAAGTTTTCTCAGTCACATACCTGTAGGAGTGTCCGTACGTCTCCTGCGCTTTGCATAGAGCTTTAGTGAGTGTTTGTTAATCTCCTCTCAGCACCTGTCTGTGTCATTCATATTCCCTCAACAGGTCTGTCTTCTCCTGCACTGCTATCTTCCTCATAGTCAACTCATCATCAGCAGCATAAAAAACTCTTGTTTTAGATCTGTTTGTTAGTTTCTCTTTTTCTTGTAAAGACGCTGTCTCATCAGTCCAGCTTTAATCTTCTTAATCTCCCTCTGCACCTCCTCCTCTCAAATGTGTTCCTGCCAGTCTCACAGCATTTCTCAATTACAAATAGACTGTGTATAAATGCAAATATTTCATATTTTCCAGAAACAAATAACATTGATCATTGACTGTCTGATGAACTAATAAATGCTAAAAGATTTTTATTATTATTAAGATGAGCAGCATATGGCTTGCGAATGCTTGTCTAATGTGATTGGCTGTAGTTAGTAACTGTCTAATAATCTGATTGGCTGTTGTGTTTGTAGTAAAGACAAGAACAGGAGGTCAATGGAGAAAATCAGATTACAAGACAAGGATGAAAGGAAGCTTTAGTAGTGTGTGTGTGTGTGTGTGTGTGTGTGTTCTTGTATATATTGTTTATGAACAAACAAATGTGTAATTACATGGATATTACAACGTAAACTTGTTTTATGAGGACACTTCCTGTGTCCTCGTATACCAAATCGCTTAAAAAACATACTAAACTGTGTGAAATTCAAAAAATGCAGAAAGTTTTCTGTGATGGTAGGTTTAGGGGTATAGGGTTAGTGTAAGGGGATAGAATATACAGTTTTCTATAGTAAAAAAATAATTACGCCTATGGGGAGTCCCGTAAACCACATAAGTGTGTGTGTGTGTGTGTGTGTGTGTGTTTGTGACATATCAGGACACAAATGTGTATAATGACATGGGTATGACATAGGTATTACAAGCTGGGTGACTTATGAGGACATTACCCCATGTTCCAACTTTTCAAAAGGTTTATAAATCATACAGAATGAGTTTTTGTGAGAAAGTAAAAATGTGCAGTTTTCTGTGATGGGTAGGTTTAGGGGTAGGGTTGGTGTAGGGAGATAGAAAATACAGTTTGTACAGTATAAAAACCATTATGCCTATTGAATGTCCTCACAATTCACAAAAACAAACATGTGTGTGTGTGTGCTTGTGTTCCTATTTAACCTAGAAGCGAGCTATACCTGGAAAAATATCCAAAAACCTCCATTTGGGGATGTCTTAATTTATAAAAATGGTATAAATAAAGTCGTAGTTAAGTCATTATTAAGACGTAAACACCGAATCTTAATTCAAGCCCATGATATCTTGTTTTCCCTGAATGCCATGTGCACCTCAGGTTAGGGTTAGAACATACAGTTTGTACAGTATAAAATCAATATGTCTATGGAAAGTCACTATAAAGTGCAAATTTGTGTGACTGGATAAATTACACACTTTTAATTACAAGTGATTTTGGAAATTTTATTTATCTCTGAATCACAAATGTTATATTAAATCAAATCTGGAATAAACAATGATTTGTGTTCTCATTGCATTATTTAACTGATTAGATATATAGTTTATTCAGCACATATCAAAAGCATATGTACAGCTTAATTATCATTACTTTCTTCAATCTGACAAAATGTAATTTGTTACATTTCTGTTTTTGTTGACTTTCAGTCTTCATATTGTCACAGTATCCCTATTGTCATCATTGACAGGTTGTATAACCAGTGGTGCATTGTTATTTCCAGTGTCATTCATGTCTGGGTTGAAGTAGGCCAGTAAGCTCTCATTAAAGCACTGTCCAGTGAATGAGAAGATATGTACACATGCTCTCGGATCATAAAATGATACCTGTCCTTTTTCAAAATCCACGTATATGCCAATTCTCTGCGGAAGAGTCTTTAGTGACAGAAGCTCTGATTCACGGTCACAGGCCCTGTACTCGCTGCCTCCTCTCAGACAAACTGCCCAGTAACCATCCTCTGGGCTCAGTGTCACCAAACCCTTCCTGTTGACTGATTTCTTGGCCACTCCCAAATCCCATGCTGTTTTACCTGAGACTCCTACTTCCCAATAACTCCTTCCCCTTGAAATGAGCTCTCTTGACAGGACGCACGGTGCACTGTCAAAACGCTGAGCGCTGTTTGGAACGTTGTGTTCTACATTGCTGTCGGTCACACGCTTCCTGTCTGCAGACACCACCAACCAGGGGTTTGCTGTGTCAGGGTCAAGGGTCATATCCACTGCAAGAATTACATCAGGCAAAGTCAAAGTAAGTTTTTTTTTTTAATTAAATAGTGGTGTATGCCATTTTTCATGCTTTTTCCCCAAATCAGGACAGGTCTGAATTAATTTGTTCTTACAGTGTTGAAATATGCTGAAAAAGTGAAGATACATTCAAAGATTCAAGTAAGAATACAAGATTGTTCAAGGATTCAAGTAAAGATTCAAATTTAAAATTTCAAGTAAAGGTTCAAGATGGTTCAAAGACTCAAGTAAAGATTCAAGACTGTTCAAGGATTCAAGAAAAAAGTAAAAGATGGTTAAAGATTCAAGTAAAAATTCAAGAAGGTTTAAACATTCAAGAAAAAGTAAAAGATTGTTCAAAGATTCAAGTAAAGATTCAATGTTGTTCAATATACAGTAGTTTAAACATTCAAGTAAACATTCAATATGTTTCAGATGTACAAGTAAAAATTCAAAGAAAGTTCAAAGATTCAATTAAAGATTCAAAATGGTACAAAGATTCAATGAACAAATCAAGATGGTTCAAAGATTCAATATGGTTCAAAGATTCAAGATGGTTCAAATATTTAAGTAAGGAATCTATATGGTTCGGAGAATCAATGAAAAATTCAAGATTGTTAAAAGATTCACAAGTAAAGATTCAAGTTGTTTTCAGGTTTTCACATAATAACAATAAAATTAAAGCTGTTGTGTGTAATTTCTGCACTCGCATCTGCAAAGTTACAGTAGAAAAAGCAGTACTTCCCCAAGCTCAGACTACTGATTTCGATAGCACCACCAAAACACAATATTTAGACTTTTCTGAGAAATTAATCTACAAATTACTTACATAAAGTTATCTCTGTATATTAAACGGGGGTATAAAGGCGAGGTAAAAAAAATGACACACTTCAGTTTTATTTTTTTTTCCATTTTTTTTTTGTCCTTTGAGTGGAATAATCCACTCAAAGTCTTCATTCAATAGATGTGTTATAGTCAAAGTTATATCAATGATTCATAACTCCATATCTTAATTATGTTATAATACCTGCATACTGGGAAATGGCCTCAAGTTCTGTTGAAAAAGAAAAATTCCAATTAAGTTGAAAGAAAATTACATTTTCCATCACAATACTATCACAATTTTTATATTGTGAATATCAACATTATGTTATTTTAGCTGTCAAATAACAAAGACATAATAACCTCTCTTTGTGACAGTGTATATTTGTGTTTTCAGCAGTTCTTCTGCAGCATTCAGGGTTTCTCTCAGAACCTCTAGACCCTGACAGGTGTGCACACTGATCTGAGACCAGCTTTTACACTGAGGCAACTCACCTGGGCTACGGAAAGCCTGGAAGGGTCAAAATACAAGTATTTTGTACAAGTACAAGTACAAGTACAAGTACTTTAATTAAAGTCATCATCCTCTATCACAACATATTTTAATATATTTCACTAAACACACTGAACAATTTGTTAAATTCACATTGAAATATATACGCTATTATTGTAAATTAACAAGAAGAACAAGTATGATCAACCTGTTCCTCTGGCTGAAAAGATGCTAAAGCACAGAAGAGTCACCTGTATCAGGTAAAGGTGGTCTTCAGAAGATGACAGCTTTTCCAGCTCAGAGTTTCTAGCGTTCAGTTTAGCGATTTCTACCTTCAGCTCTTTAATGAGGCCCTCTACATGTTTCTCTGCAGTTTTCTGCTCGTGTTTCATCTTTCTGAGCAGCTCAGACTGGCTCCTTTCAATAAACTGCTGCAGTGCAGTGAAGACCTCAACACTGTATGCCATCTCTCTTTCGGTGTTCTCCTAAAAGAGAAATAACAGGCAACAAATCAAGAATGGGCAACAAATCAAAAATTAATTTTAACATAATATTTAATTTCAGTAAGCCTATACACTCAAAAAAATAACTCTTTGAATGAACATAAAAAAATCATGGAAAGGATTTCCACATGATTAAGTTGCTTTATTTCAGCATTATGCAATTCTGTTATTCCAATTTAATGTACTTACGTTGGGTCAACTTAATTTATTAAGGTTAATTCAACTTATTTACTATGGTTGGGCACAGCTTAATTGTGTCAGCCCAACTAATTTGCAATGTTTTGGACCAACTCTTTTGCTTAAGTTGATCCAATCTATGCAATTTAAGTTAGCCTAACAAAAGTGCTTAATGCTGAAAGAAAGCCATTTAATCACGCGGAAATCCATTCCCTGATTTAATTACATTAATTCAAAGAATAGCTTTTGAGTGTTAATAAATTAAAACCTTTTTACCATATCTTGTTTACAGTGGGACATATCAAAAAATTCAGATTTTTCCTTGTTTAAGTGCTATAATCGGGTCCCTTGTCTACCAACCAAGAAAACGTGAAAAAGTACAACCCAGCAACTTTGTTTTGGCAAGCCTTTCTCTGCAAGCATGTAAAAAAAATTAGCCACTCAGATTTTTCTCCCCTTGTGACATAGGAAGGGGATCTTATTATAATATCACCACCCCTTAATCTGCACGTTTCCACCCGCAGTGCCCTCATTTTTTTTCCGCAAGCGAAAACGGTGTACAAGTTCTAAGGCCATGGCAACAGTTTAAGCAAAGCATGCTAACTGTTCTGTCGTTGTCTGCACAGATGAGCACAGAACACTATTTAGAGTCTTATTAGCTTGGATAGCCTGCAAGTTGACCATGGCAAGCTCGATTTCTAAAAAAGGAGCGTTTCTGTCCAAGCGATATTTTTGGAAAAAATGTTAGACCATTCACCTCATTTGATAGCAAATCATAAACGTTAGCCTGGTGTGTATTGCTCTGTTTGGCAAACAGGTACGCTATGTATAGTCGGCATCCATATGGGTTTTGCACAAAAGATTAACATGACGGCACATGCTTTTTGATGAGTTGAATCAAATCCACAACAACTATATTAATTTATCCACTAACCATTCAGAAACATCCAGTTGCATTCTAAAAGTTGTAACTTCTTCCTGAGTCTCTCCATCAGTGTCTGACTCCGGTTTGAACAATGTAAGGCTGAACACCGTTATTGACATTCGTCATTTTGGCTGCGTGAGATTCTCCAGCTTTGTTGTTGTTGAGCAACCGAAGCGCTAGCTGTTAAAGCTCCGCCCTCTTTTGGAAAGCGAGCCTGGAGCAGCAGCTAATTTGCATTTAAAGGGACACACACATAAACGCCGTGTTTTTGCTCACTCCCAAATAGGGGCAAATTTGACAAGCTATTATAAATCATCTGTGCGGTATTTTTAGCTGAAACTTCACATACACATTCTGGGGACACCAAAGACATCTTGTGAAAAGGGGCATAATAGGTCCCCTTTAAAACAAAAAGTAAATATAAAATGTAGTTTGCAGGTTCTTACTTTGTTTAGTTTTATAGAGTGTTTGAGTTCCTCAACTTTACTCCATCTCTCCATAATCATCTGCTTCAGGTCAGACTGTGTCTTTAATAACTGAATCTATGACAAAAAGAGAGAACACAGATGTGATCACATTTCTGTCTCATGAAAATAAATAAATTGCACAAGAGCAGCTGTAAAACAAAACACATGCAATGTGTCCAGAACAAAATTTATGTGTCCAGAGGTTCTAATGATAATCATCAAGAATGAAGATTCAAATTCTAATGTAAAAATCGGAATTCATTATAGTAATGAGAATTGGAGATGATGCTAATTTTCATGAAAATAATGTCTCTGAAAATGCTTTGTATGTCAGGGTTACGTTATGTTTCATTATGTTTTAGTTCATGTTTCTGTGTTTCCTTGCAGTTCAGTTTCTATAGACCTAATGTAGTCCCGCTGCTTTTCAGCGCTGCGCTCTTTATGTTCTCATGATAACTTTTATTAACTCTTCAATAATTGAAAATTTTACATGTTTGTAGATTTTTATATTATAAATAATAAAATAGCACAACATTTGTTTTCCTGTAAAAGTATTGAAGTAAAATTCCTATTCATTTTCTCCATAGAGAGAATTTTTTTTTAATGATTACATATTAGAATGTTAAAACGGAGTGTCTATTTACACTAAGTTCAAATAGTGTCCCTTGAGTGGCCCACCTATGTCTGGTTGGGCCACTCAAGTTTTAAAAAAGGCACACAGAAAACAGTATCTTCAGTGGTGCAGCAGTAGTGAGTAAGGCTGCAGAATCTAGCTTTTAACACCTATTTGCCACTTGTTTGCCACCTGATGTCACCTGTTGGAGTTTGGGTTCCTTGCCGCTGTCGCCTTTGGCTTGCTTAGTTGGGGACACTTGACATTTGATATTCAACAGTGCTTTGATATTCAACAGTGCTTTGATCTGCCTGCATTGAACCAGTTATCAATGTAAAGCTGCTTTGACACAATCTACATTGTAAAAAGCGCTATATAAATAAAGGTAACTTGACTTGGCTTGACTTAACAGAATCAAATCGGGTTCGAATCCGCGTTTTGTCGATCTCACATTTATTTTCAATAAAAATGAAAATAATGTTCTAAAAGTGGAAAAAACTTAATAAATAAATTAAAAGTGTTTATTGGGTAGGGTTAGGGGAAGGTGTAGGGAGGGTTTATATTCTCCCAATAAGGCAGCATTCATTTAATTATTTTTATAAATATAATCATTTACACTATGATATTATTGCATCCTGTTAATGTAAAAAATAGTATCTGCCAATATTAAGTATAGATAGCATCTAATTACTATTTACTTTTATTACAAAGAAATGCTATTTTCACTTAGTGTAAATAGCATCTATTGCTAAGAAAATATGCTATTTTCACTTAGTGTAACTAGCTTCTATTGCCATTTGCACTTAGTGCAAATAGCCGCTGCCGCAATAAAATATTTGGTCACACTTTATATTATGTGTCTCTAACTACTATGTGCTTACATAAAAAAATTTTTTTTTACAATATACTTATTGTGTACATGTTGTATTGTATGGTTAGGTTTAAGGGTAGGTTAAGGTGTAAGGGAAGGGTCAACAGTGCAATTATAGATGGAATTACATGCAGGTATTTTTTTAAAATATATGAATACGATGTAAAAACTTGTTTTTACGAAATTAGTGCATTTTATCAAATGATTAATTTAAATGGTACTAAATACACTTAATAAAAAGACACTTACCCCTGGTTTCACAGACAAGGCCTAGTCCCAGATTAAAATGCATGTTTGAGCTGTTAAGCTGTTAAGCAACATATTTTAAGATATGTCAATGCCATTGTTTTGTCTCAAGATGCACACCAGTAAGGTTTTGTTTTTTTTTGTTTTTTTTCCTCCCCTAAGGCATGTTTATAAAAGTTACTTAAATGTCCTAATTGAACTAAGGTCTAATCCTGGCTTGCCTCGTCTGTGAAACCAGGTCTTAGACACTTAATAAAAGTGGGACCAAATATTACATTGTTCCATTGCTTTTGATATGATTAAAGTCATAGTCATTGATTAGACATCCAAATGTGCCCAAACCTTTCTCTCTGCCCATTCTGTCTCTACTGGTATTGTGTGGTGTGTGGTGTGTTCTGTATTCATGCACAACACACAAACTGCAGATTGGTCGTATCGGCAGTAAAGCTCCAAGGGTCTTTCATGTATCCTGCAAATTCGCTTTTCCATCCGCTGCGGCTGCACGAGCTTGTGCTTGGTGAACCTGGAAGTGTGGGACATCACATGCACCTCACAGTATGACGCCACACACACCAGGCAAGATTTGACAGCACAGGATGCTTTCTCCAATGGGCACATGTCACATAAAACATTTGTGTCTGATGTGACAGGACGATATACTGACGACCTCTGACCCTTCTGCTTACGGATTTGTTCGGCCATCTCACGAGCAAAAGAATTTTCACAGAGCTCTGGTGTTTCCTGGAAAACTGCGAAGCATTTGGGGCAATGGGAGGAGCCAGATGCCATCCACTGTGCTTGAATACATGACTGGCAAAACGTATGACCACATGGAAGGGACACGGGATGGGTGAAAACATCCAGACACAGAGAGCACTGGAACAACTCCTCAGACAGGAAGGGGGTGGATGATGACATCACTAAGGTAGAAAAGGGAAGAAAAACACTGTGACATCATAAATAAATGGACTGAATCAGAAACCCGCACAGAGAACAGAGAACGAGGTGGCAGATTTTACATGGGCCTGGTGCCATAAAATACAATTAGTGCCAAATGATGAAATAACAATGACTAGGCAACAGTGACTGCATTCATTTCAGTTAAGACTCTTTAAAATTCTGCCCAGAAACCACCCAAATCTATGATCTCCTTTAAGTTACATTGTGAGGAATTATACTATGAACAAATACTGGACTCAAAACCCAAATCAGAACTTCTTAACCAGCCCAAAAAGAACATCTTGCGGGAAAGACTCATTCTGAACTTCTGTACATCTGAAAAGAGTACATGGCTGTTCTCATTTACACATCAACAATATTTTTGTGGTGTTCAGAAACTTGGCCCATCCATGACGACGTAATAAGCATATGGCAAATAGCATAGCATAGCATATACACTGCCCTCCAAAAGTTTGGAAACATTCCTGGCAAAGTGTGGTTTTGGACGATATCAGCATAAATCCTTATCATTTTTTGGTGCAAATACATTACAGTAACTTGACATTATCATTGAAGACCAGCAATAATAATTTTCATTTTGATTACATAATAATGGTAATATATACATGTCAAAGTCAGACATGCCCCTTTGCCAGCTGTGATGCCTGGTTATTGGTTTAAACTTGGCCTAGGTTTGTAATAGATTTGTGGGTCAGCACACCTTAATAGCTTCAACAATTGATTGGAAATTAAGTTTAGAATACAATGAACCAATTAGAACCCAGTTTAGGTCAGATAGATGCTAATGGTGGATATTTTGATGAATCGAAAATTTTAGTTTTTTCTATGTATAAACTGTTTATATAATACAATATGTTTTCATAGTTTGTGTTGTCCCTTATCAGTGCAAACTTATCACAAATTAAAAAGGATTTATGCCAATATTGTCCAAAACACCACTTTTCTAGGGCGTTTCCAAACTTTTGGAGGTCAATGTAGACGTCAATTACATTTGGGACAGATAGGACATGTCCCCACTTTTTTTGTCCAAATTTGTCCCACCACTTTATGACACAGCTGTTGCGGTTTCCTATCCATTTCTGGAAAATTATATGCAATTAAAATAAAATAAAAACTGTTGATAAACATCTGCTGCTGATGTACATCTGCAATTTTGGTTTTTAAAACTAAAAGGTTCTATAAGGGCATCAACCTGCACTCCTCCCATTCAAAGAAAAAACAAATATTACTACTATACTCTTGTGAAAAAGAAGTGTGCTCAACTGTAATGAATATGCACCTGTAATGCTTCAGATTTTGAAAGTATATATTTTTTTTAAAATACTTGCAGTAATATATAATTAATAAAATAAAAGGCCACTTAAGTGTACTTAAATAGAGTGATTTAATGACTATTCAATGACTAGAATAGACTACACTTAATTTTCTTAACACAATTTAACGTCAAATTAAACATTTTACTTTACATTACATACAGTACATTTTAAATCAATTTGTTTTAATAATGTTTTCTCATGCTTTAAAGATGTACATTTCTTTTGATGTGCTGACTACCATACTAAAGTACACACACACACATATACACGCATATATATATATATATAAATTAACAAAGGATAATATGTTCAAAAAGCATTGGATGAATACATTACACAAACCTCATCAAAAAGCCTTTGAGACTGGCTCGTGATGTGGTGTGGGTGTGTGTTCTGTCTTTTGTTCGTTTATGTACTTGTTAGAAATAGAGAAAAAAAGTATTTTTATTATGGCTTTAACGTCTTGTGAATCTTGCATTTATTACAGTTTCATGCTTCATCTCAACACAGTTTCATCTTGCTGCCTTATCACTAAACATTCACCAAAAGGTTAAAGTCCAGTAACGTCAGGTGAACACTACACTCTGCCAGTGTAGTGCCCAAGAAATAATTTACACATGTTCATTTCATTATGTGTCTGTAGGTAAATCATGAGCAAAATAAGATTTCTCAAATACCCATACCTCACTGTAATGAGAATTTGCAACACAACTCTTACCTGTAAGAAAAGGAGTTTCAGTCAGGAAGCAGAAAAGCAATGTTGTCACCAGCAGCTGAATGACAATTGTAAGTGATTGTGAGGTTAAGCTCCACCTCTTTTGGCAGGGATGGGCTCCAGCTCCGTTCAACTGCAGAGTTAACCCTTTCAATGACAATGAATCTAAAGGTTGCTGTAAATGCAGAAAGAGGTGTTTGATGTCTTGCTAGCACTTCAAGCAAATAATGAAATAAAATAAAATAAAATAAAATCAAGTTCTTCTGAGAAATCTGTTTCAGTCTAATTGTGTTGAGTTTGTGAATGGAAAGCCGCATTTTCACTGACAGACAACAGAAATACACCAGGAGACATTTTGATGTATTGGAAAGTACTGAATCATGGCATTGTGATGTGTATCATACACTCTAAAAAATGCTGGGTTAAAAACAACTCAAGTTGGGTTGAAAATGGAAAATGGACAGCGTTGGGTTAGATGTTTGACCAACGTGCTGGGCAGTTTTATTTAACCAAACTATTGTTTAAAAATGAGTATATGGCTGGCTTAAAATGAACCCAAAATAGGTTGGAAATTAAAAATCAGACACATAATTACAAGAGGCAACAATAATAATCAAAAGGTGAACATTTATTAATAAGCAATTTATTAAATGTTTATTGTTTAATTATTGTTCATTAAACTTATTAATAAATGTTCATTTATGAAACATATTAATAAATGTTAATTTCCAACCTACTTTGGGTTCATTTTAACCAAGCAATACAGTACTTTTTAAACAATAGTTGAGTTAAATAAAACTACCCAGCAGGTTGGGCAAACATTTAACCATTTAACTGGGTTAAAACAACCCATTCGCTGGGTTAAATCAACCAAATCGCTTGGTTAAAACAACCCAATTGCATTTTTTCCCCAGTGTATCATGAGGTACTTGGTGATGCCCCAAGCTAATATAAAGACACCATCAACTTTGCTGTACAAGTCATTTCAACCTAAATTATATTAAACTGACTTACAATAATCAGTTGAATCTTGTATAACATAAAAAAAAAAAAAAGTAGAAAATTGCTTGAGTAAAATTTTATAATTTAAAAACATATGTGTCATGTTGGGCCAAGCAGATGAAGAGGATGGAAGAGCAGGAAGAGGTGGATCTTAATATCAGCCATTAAACTTTATTAATAAACAAAACAAAGATAATCCAAAACACAGGAATCACAGGACGTAACAGTTTTGGTTTAAACTGAAAAACAATACAGGACAATGAACTGAACCAAACTCAGGGCTGAAATACACAGGGCTAAGGGCAC
Organism: Anabarilius grahami; assembly: GCA_003731715.1. Lineage (NCBI taxonomy): Eukaryota > Metazoa > Chordata > Actinopteri > Cypriniformes > Xenocyprididae > Anabarilius > Anabarilius grahami. The sequence continues at coordinate 7,080,269 of RJVU01019258.1, read as the reverse complement.
TTCATGCATTTTTTCTGATCAGATAGCTATCTGATATATAAAAATGATTCCTTTTACACTTGGCCACATAAATGTGTCTCCGCAAAACGGATATAAATCCGATCTTCAATTCCCACGCTATATGCAGATTTCATGGAGTACACGTCACCGAAAGCAACAAATATGAGCTGCATTTTATTGATAATCAGCTAATTTCAAAATCAAAGATCGCAATAGGAGAGAGCACGGCAACAGCACTGGTAAGATCATTTAGTCTCAGTACTTTTAATGAAGATGATTGTGTTTTGAGCGCCTGCGACTTAGATCCTCAGCTGCTCATCTGTGGTGAAGCGTGCTGCAATAGCGCTGTCATATCTGGCTATAACATGTTATTTAGTCTATAACATGCTCTCACACATTTCTTTTTTTGTATTTTTGGGAGCAGTTAAATTTACATATGTGGTTTCAACAACCAGATGCATTTAGACTTGTTCAGTTTTGACTGGAATGCATCCCAGACCACCTCCTGAAGTGGTTTGAGCGATCGGATATATAGCCGTCTCGAATGAGTTTTGGAAGGCATTTAGACCTGGTCTTTTCACGATCGGATAGCTATCCGATCAGAGAAAATGCATGAAGTGACCAGGTGTAAATGACAAACTTAACCAGAACCAGGTGTGCAACATAATTAGTAGCCATGACAACAAATGAAGAGTGGAAACATGGGGAACAAAAGAAACAGGAACAGAACACAGAAAAAACTAAAAGTCCATAAACAAAATGAAAACCTAACATTATTTTGTCTTGACTTATTGGTCGTATAATTTTTAGAAGGCTCTGGCTTCTTCTACTTCCATCATGTTTCAGTGCACACAACGCAATAGAAATAAGTAAAGAAATAACTAAATATGGCTTCTGCTTGCTTTATTTTCACTAAGCTGTTTTTGATAAGCATGTTAAAAAGAAGTACACTTTACCATACTTTTATAAATAGTACTTATTACAGAAATAATAAACTAGAGAAGAAATTGTTGAATAAAGTCGTTATTTTTGTTTTGTTTTTGCGCACAAAAAGTATTCTCGTCACTTCATAACATTAAGGTTGAACCACTGCAGTCATGTTGACTATTTTAACCATGTCTTTAATACCTTTCTGGACCTTGAATGACGGTAATTACGTTGCTTTCTATGAGGGATAAAAAAACGTAATAACCAAAAATATCTTAATTTGTGTTACGAAGATGTCTTATGGGTTTGGAATGACATGAGGGTGAGTAATTAATGACAGAACTTTCCTTTTTGGGTGAACTAACCAGTAGTGGTCTTTTATTTCTGTTATATTATCTGCAATTACAGTTTTTAAAGGGTCATGAAACCCCAAAACACTTTTTTTGAGATGTAAACAGATATGTATAGGCTGCACATCATTGAAAACACTAAAGGTACTCAATAATGTTATTCATAAGTGAAAAATAGTTATTTTTGCATTTTTCAGAGCGATTTCTGTCTTCCGGTTTGAAAAGCTGAGTCGGAGCAACGTCACAAAATCTGACGTAATCGTGTACTTTCGGCCCAAGTATGGGCATGGTCGAATATGCTGACATAGACCGTTTCGAGCGATTCTCGACATATATTCGTGACATAAAGCTCACTTAATCCAATCACTGCGCTGTAGTATGCACAAGATTATAATTGCGGTATTATGCATGAGGAAGTATCACTTTTCTCGCCTCGGTCTCTTGTCATTCAGAGACATATCGTTGGTGCTCGTTTCCTCAGTGCTTCAACACAATGTGTTTTCCTGCGACGTGACCAGAGCAGAGGTTTGTGAGCATGTGGATTGTTTTGCTGTAATCTACCAGCACAAATGGAAAATATGTTCACGTGAGATCGCATTACAGCAGAGAATTCAAATGTCACAAAAGTGCTGTTCATTCACCTCTGCCTGCTCTAGCTGCGTTCAAACAAGCGAGCCGTAAGCTATGTTTCCTTCAGCACAGCAGCACATGAGTGTTGTTTGTATTTTGCTCGCGATGCGGTCAGAACTGGAGTTTGAATACGAACACATGAAATTTACGACTGTTATGTTATACACGCGGAGCGCGCATATGATCGGTTTCAGCGCGGAGCTTCGCGTTGTGTTTAACAACACTAGCCACGTGGCACACAGCTCATACAGAATAAAGTATCTGTGTTTAAAGTTTTTATTTCACACATTCTCCTGCACCAAACATTAACCAGCACGGTGTAGTTATGCACACATATTTCATCAAGTCTTCTTCAAATGAATTATATGTGCAAACTGGACACTGATACAGTTGTGTAGCACATTGTATCTGAACGCGACGACACGATTATTCTAATAGACAAAAGACTGATTTTGAGACTGCAGTGTAATCAAAGTAGCCTATTATTAGCCCTATTAAATATTCTTTCGCATTTCTCCCTTGTGCTTGGGTGTTTGTTGTCATTTTCTCCATGCTCATACATTAATATTCATTATTCTGTATAATGAGTGTGTTCTATGTCTTTGCTTCATTGGTTGTTCTCTCCCCTCTTCTCCCCCTCTACACTCCCACTTTTTCAGAGCTTTACACGCCCATTTTTACAGCGTTTTTTGAGCTTTGAGGTGTGAACGACCAGGGTAAAACAGGGGGGTTTCATGACCCTTTAAGATTTGAAGTACAAATGAACATTCAATACAACTGCACTTATTTTTAACAAGGGTCTGATGAATGAATATATACATGTAAATGCAGTTTAAAAATAACCAAACTGCCCATGCTAAACAACAAAACCATTGTCAGTTGTACTGAATCCTCTCTGGTCCATGTTGTTCATAAGTAAGAGAACATAAATGAAAAGAGTTATTAATTGAAATCAATAATGTCAGCTTTACTTTACAAGTGTTGTTCTGTCAGTGCAACACTGAAATGCACAAACTGGTACACCTATGCACACTATAGGTAAGATGAGCAACTGAAGACCAAAAACAAAGGTTGGGACTATTCTAAGGGTGCTGGTCAGATCCAACCAACTGAACCCAAAATTTGCCTATTATTTACAGTATACATACTATATACTGCAGAAATAGAGCCGTGTAGTAGTACTGATCAAAAGCCTGTGGCTATGTATACTACCATCCATGGTACTGTAGCAGTTCTTGTGCTATATTAAACCCTAATGTACAAAACTGCCATATAAAAGCAGTAAATTTAGATCAATAGCAGTATAGAGATTATCAAAAACAACTGTAACACTAAACATGCTTGGTAACAATACTTTCTGGTTTATTGATTGAAAAAAACTGCATGTGTAATCCGTGATCAAACAGATTATCAGGGCAGAAAGGCTATTTTCATCCACAACGTGTCCCAGATGGGAACAATGATGTAGAGCATGATGTTTATGTGGATTAGATGGGCAGTTGATGCTCTGCAGCCACATAAATAAGAGCTCTCAACGGAAATGAGCACAAGATTAACATATATTCATCACTGGGGAGAATTTTTTTCAGTAACATACCTAAAACAAAGATAGGGGTGTGGTTTATATGACTGGTGAATTTATGGAGAACCATTCTATAACTGCATAACAGATGTGATGGGGAGGGGGAGAGAGATTAGTGGTGCTTTAATGATTTGAAAGCACTTGAGCTTAAAGCTGATGGGGAGGGGGTTAAACCACCAGCACACACTTATCACAATATACACAATTCAGCATGTCTGCCTGAGGGCTGCTGGACAAACAAGCCTTGGCATCTTCTTAATGTAAACTTAGGAAGGTATTTCCCACCCAACATATCCAGAGGAATTCATTTATCAGGTAAGATGCGATCTTTTTTTTTTTCTTTTCTTTTTTTTTATTTTTTATACAGAGGCATTCTTTCATTTTCATATCACACTTTAGCAGACCTGACAGGACACACATCAGCAATGGAGACATTATCAGGACAAATTATTTCAGTTTTGTCAAATATGTAAAGAAAGGCGATTTTAATGAATACATTTGTGCATTACCATCATAACCTGTTGCTGAGGATCCGCGCGAACGACGTTTGCATTCCTGCGAATGGTGCAGCGCGTGTAGAGCGCAGGGCGCGTCCACGCTTACTACAGCTTTTAAAAATAATAATTAACTTTTAATCTATAGCGATGTGTATTTCATGCTGCTATGGGAAATGCGGAAGCTCACAAAGTATTTTGATGTATGTATATGATGTATAAATAGTACAATGGAGGTATTTTTTTATTGAAAATCAAGACGTAACAATTTATGTTACAACCTAGCAAAAATAATCTTGGTGTAAAATGACCCAGGCTATTATGATAGCGTAGATGAAGGGGTTACAGCAATTGTGTCACCAAAGTAGTTGATATCTGAACATATTTTAAGTTAGTTAAGTAAATAAAGCAATGTTAGTTGACAAATGAATCGTGATTGAAGCAGTCAACCCGTTTTATACTTCAATGCACATATCCATTCCCTCATGATTATGGAAAACAATTCGTTTCACTCAGGGTCCAATGTTTCCACTTTTCATATTCCTCCAAATATTTTTGTTTTGTAATGTTTAGCCACAGTTGGCATTTTTACAGGTGGCTTTAGCACCAAGAATATGAGGTCTTGCTACCTGAAAAAAGGTTGATTTAATCATATTAAAATAAAATCATAAGCGTTCAGGGATTCTAATAAATCTGAAAACAAAATTGCACAAAAGAACTGGAACATTTTAATGATAAACAGGTATTTAGTGGTGCTGTTTCTTGTCATTTAGTGTTTTAAAACGTGGGCAATCTGAATGAAGTGTTAATGAATGAATCAGTCAATCAATGAAGGGAAGAAAGCTATAAATTCTCAAACAGGTATCTTGTTTATCTGAGTTATCTGAGCTTTGGAATACTGTTTCCCCCCCATAATCTCGTTAAGCATAGGAGAGAGAAAGAGAGAGAGAGAGACATAGACCAGTAGAGATGGGGGTGGATGGATGGTATGGCAGAGGAGGGTAAATACATCATGGATTAGAATCAGCCATGTTTGTTATCTAGCTTTAGGGAACATACATGTAGAAAAAAATATTATGTCAGGAGGTATCAGATCAACTTTTGAATGTGTGAACAGACTGTATATTCAGTGTACAGTACGGAATTAGTCATAACTGTATAAGACTAATTGTTTGAGCTGGTTTTAGCACTGACTCCTGTGCTGTCATGTTTCCAAGGAAACTCAGATTCTCTTTGCCAATTAAAAAAAAAAAAAAAAAAAAATCAATGTAATCACGATCATATTCGGAGCCAAGAATAAAGATTCTTTTCTTGGTCAAAGAAAAGAACAGGAAAAAACCTCTTCAGCAAGTCAAGAATGGCATTTCTCATTTCTTTACAGGTTTTGTGAGATTTATTGAACAGTGTTTTCCATACATCCTCTGTCTTTTTGTGTTTTGTTATTTTTTAGGCTGTGCATTTGATTCTTGAAACACACTTGGCATGAGGTTTGTGAATATGGGTGTCCGTGTTCGGCGAACTGCTGAACCGGCAGAACCAGAACCAGAACCTGAACCACATCCAAAACCAGAACATGAGCCACATCCTGCTCCCCCAACTCATCATGACTATGAAAACATGAAGAGCAAGTTCATGAATGAGCTGGAACATCTTCCATGTAAGTATCTACATTTTTCAATTAGCATAAAAGTGTAAGCGAGCAAAGAGTAGGACCAGTTTACTTTCTTGCATCATAATTATAAATATAGCATTAAACTCTGCATTTCATGTTGATATTTAGTATAAAAGCACTGGAATTTTTGTATCACTTCACATGTATTTGATTCATTGAATTGCATTTCTTTGCATTTCCATATCACCCCTATCTCTTAGGGGTGTAATGGTACACAGACATGACAGTTCGGTACGTATCGCAGTTTTGAAGTCAGGGTTCGGTACGGGTTCGGTACAGCAGGGGGAAGAAAATGATTGCCTTTTATTATTAAACTATGTTTTGTTTTTTGTCTCTCTGTGTTTAAATAAATTAAATTATAATTAAATTTTTCTTAAGGATAAGAAATCTCTCATGCTGTATAACTATATAGGGATCCCTTTCTTTCACATTATAATATTAAAGGTTACAATTAACATCGGTCAAAGTGATTTTGCAAAGTAAGACATGTTCCTGGATCAACATAGTTTGTTGATCCTGGAACAACATTCCTGTCCAAAAATTTAGTCTTTAACCCTATCTCAACCCCTAAACGTTACTCTACACATAACTTATCCTTAAAATCAGAGGGAAATTAAATGTGAATAACACTGATATAGAAGCACCTGAAGCCTAAACTTGACATAAACTGTAGGCTAAATGTGTCCCTCAAATCTGATTGGTTGATTGGAAAGTTATTCCAGGACCAGGTTTTGCATTAACTTCATTAGGCAGGTTTTGCATGAACTTCTAAATCTAAATATAAAGTTAATTTTCTATTCCAATTCATTTTTGAAATATAATCATTTGCACAGTGGCTGTCATAACATGAGATTTCTTAGTAAAAGTAAGTAAGTTAAGTAAATGAATGAATAGGCTAATAAGGTGCTTACGTAGCCCCTCCAGTTCGCACCTGCCCGCTCCAAGCGGGACGCGAACCCGGGCACGTCTGCATGGGAGTCGAACGCTCTAACAAGGAGGCTAAAGGCTGCAACCTCTAGCATCAGTCGCTAGAGCATCTCTTGAGATCAGGGGATTGAGGTTTACACGCACAGCACTTACCAGCCTACGTCCATTACACTTATACGAAATGCTCCTCTCTACAGTTTATTTCTCTAGTGAACTAACTTGCTGTCGACAATGCTACGTGAGATATTCTCAAGCTGTTTTATTGATATCTTTCCACAGTTGAAACACTGGTTGAGAGATTACATGTCTCTTCTTCTTCTTCTGTGCTTTTTACTGTTGTGGCGGTTAGCAAACAGCATTGCATTACCGCATGCGCCCTCTTCTGGATTGGAGTGTTGACTGGCTGTGACTGACTGTATTCGTCTTATGCACCAAACCGTGACAATCTATCTATCTATCTATCTATCTATCTATCTATCTATCTATCTATCTATCTATCTATCTATCTATCTATCTATCTATCTATCTATCTATCTATCCAATAATTATTAAATGTGTGTGCGGGAAGGGGGGGGATCAGCCAGTTCATTTATTACATTTATAAATAATTCTGTTCAGTTCCTCAACTCACTGCGCTTAATGTCATTAAAATACAAAATGCACTGATCTTGTTGTGATTGTGTAACCTGACAGGACACAATATCATTCTTCAATTTCATCTATTCTCCGAGTCATTACCTGCATTTGATAAAAAGTCAAATTACATAAATGGAGCACTTTGATTTAAATGTTTTTGTTCAGCTTTACAGACAATGATAATTTCAAATTAAAAGCACATCGAGTTGATGTGATAAGACACTATTGAGTATTGTCCTGTGTGCTGTCCTGTACCTGTTTCCATGGAGACTGACCAGCTGTCTTTTCCCTGTAGTGCCGATGTGGGCTGTAGGAGCCATTGTGGTGGTGGTTCTCGCCCTTGTGGCTTGTTTTACATATTGCATGTTCAAGAAATGCTTCGGAAAGAAGAAGAAATCCAAGAAAGCTCGAGAGAGGAAAAGAGCAGCACGGAGAAAAATAGAAGGGACTGAAGGAGAGGGTGAAGGAGAGCATAAGGTGCAAGAACAAATAAAGGTTACACTTTATTTTAAGGTGACATTGTTACAGTGTAATTACATAAATAAGTACTGAGTAATAATAATTACCTGTACTTACTATAAGTTTAGGGTTTGGTTTAGGGTAAGTTACTTCTAATTATGCATAACTGTTATTACTACAGTAAGTACATATAACATGCGTAACTATGTCACCTTACAAAATAAAGTGTTAGCCTACCAAAACACACATTTTCGTGAATTGTGGGGACATTCAATAGGCGTAATGGTTTTTATACTGTACAAACCGTATTTTCTATCCCCCTACACTACCCCTACCCCTAAACCTAACCATCACAGGAAACTGTGCACACTTTTACTTTCTCAAAAAAACTAATTCTGTATGATTTATAAGCCTTTTGAAAAGTGGGGACATGGGGTAATGTCCTCATAAGTCACCCTCTCCTTGTAATACCTATGTCATACCCATGTCATTATACACATTTGTGTCCTGATATGTCACAAAAACACAGCACAATTTCCTTATATTAGTGATATTTTATATTAATTTACATATTACATAGACACTGTATAAAATATGACTATCAATCTTGCAGGAGGAAGGAGAAAAGAAGGAGGGAGATGAGCAAAAAGAGGAGCATGAAAATCTGGGAAAACTGGAATTCTCTTTGGATTACAACTTCACTGATGCTCAGGTACATTCCTGATGTATGAAAATACTCATTAAAAAGTAACAAGAAAATGGAATAAACATGTCTAATTTTGTGTCAACAGCTGATAGTTGGAGTTCTTCAGGCTCAAGATCTTCCTGCTATGGATATTGGCGGCACATCTGACCCATATGTAAAAGTTTACCTGCTTCCAGACAAGAAGAAGAAGTTTGAAACAAAAGTCCAGCGCAAAAACCTCTGTCCTGTGTTCAACGAGACCTTTATCTTCAAGGTTTTTTTTTTAATTGTTGCTGTGTGTTTACATACTGTAGTTTGTAGCCAGATTCTGTACATGATGATTTATATATGTGTTAGCGTGAACATGTGGTTGTCTGGTATGACTCGTAACATTTTATTGTATGTAGTTTTGTCTTTTTGAGTGTTTTAGCATTCGTTTAGTTCCACCTGTAGTTTGTTTGTCCATTTCTCTCTCTCTCTCAGGTTTTGTGTCAGGGTTTTGTCTCCTTGTGTGGCATCCTAAGTTCCCAGAAATCCCTGCTTCCCTACACTGGTTTTGTCATTCATGTTTTGATTGACAGCTGTCCAGGTATCACTGATGTTATATACGTTTTTGAAGGAATAGTTCACGTAAAAATGAACTAGTATTTCATTTTTTAATTGTAATAATTATAATTTATTCACCCTCATGTTGTTCCAAACCATACGACTGTTCTTTCAGAAAAGGAAAGATTTTGAAGAATGTTCAAACTGTCCTTTTCTATACAGCAACAGTTCATGTAGTGACCACATCTGTCACATGTTCACCATAGACTTACATTGGAAAAGAGCTGCGTAAACATTCTACTTTTTTTCTGTTCCAACATAAAGGTGACTAAATGTGCATTTTTGGGATGAATTATTCCTTTAATTACCTGCATCAGGAAGCATTTATTTGAAATGGTTTCTGATGTTGCTGAATTTCTTTTTGGGATTGTCAGCTTAGTAAAGACATCTCAATGTTTTATGACATATTAACACCAGAAAATTGCTTTATACAAAAATGCTGATAGACTAATTTGTGCTAATATGTTTGTGTTTCACATGTTCTTTGTTTCTGCTTCTCATCATGCATTATAGATTCCCTATGCTGAGTTGGGTGGTAAAACTTTGGTGCTTCAGGTGTTTGATTTTGATCGGTTTGGTAAACATGATGTGATTGGCCAGATAAAGATTCCTATGAACTGTGTGGATCTCGCACAGCCACTGCATGAATGGAGGGATCTTGAAAATGGAGAAAAGGAGGAGGTACATAAGATTTCCTGTCAATATTTGTATCTATTTTGTATCTTCTGGCTTGAGTTCTCAGGTATGCCATCATTCATCCTTGGCTTTATAAACTGTATATTCTAAATTTGTACCCATTCACTTTCTGTTTTTTCCTCTTCAACAGGAGAAACTTGGAGACGTTTGTATTTCTCTACGTTACGTGCCCACTGCTGGTAAACTCACCGTCAACATAATGGAGGCCAAAAATCTGAAGAAGATGGATGTTGGTGGTTTATCAGGTACAATTCAAATATAATTTTAAATATTTGAATAGATCTGAATTAAATTAAATCTATGAAATAGCATAAATTAAAAGGTAGCCTACACTTTGTAACTTTTGGCCCTCTAGTGGTAAAACAAAACTGCATGCATTTTGCGAAAGAAAATTGTTTTGGTTGTGCTTTGGCTCTGTGTGACTGTGCAGATGAATATAGTTATTCTACTGCTCACAAAACATTCACAACTAGACTTAAAAGTGCAATATGTAAGAATTTTGCAGTAAAATATCCAAAAACCACTAGGCCAGTGTTATATATTTTGTTCACTTGAGTACTTACAATATTCCAAATGTTTCCAACAATTTGTAAATCGGAGTCGCCTGTCAAATGCGTCATACCTGGTTACCCTCGGTTTCCGGTTTTATTTTGTAGAACACCAAAGACACTTTAATATATTACATGTTTTAATAGACAAGGGAACAACTGTTTGGTTAGAAAACTAATTATTGCTATATAGCTCAACACGTTTAGTCTAATTGTTTAAATCAAATTTTTTTGTGAGTACCATGCTTTACCATGCCTCAGAGAAAAACAATATTTTGTGAAGTAGCTAACATAGCATAATCAGATGCAGCTTTATTTTTAGTAACAGTAATACAGAATTTTCTCCATCATACCATACGTTTTAAAATGAATTGCATGCCATGTATCAGCACAAGCCATCCAGCATTTATTAATATGATATTCTAAAATCGATCTAGCTTACTGCAGTGTGCAACAAGTGTCTCACAGCAGCCGCCAAAATTTATCTAATATGATAAACAGAGCTGCGTTACCTCATACTCATGACCGGAACAGCGGTAGCAGCGCCGGCGACTGTGGCATAATAAAAGTTCCACTGCTCGTGAGGCGTGTGTTGCGCAATCGCTCCAGCGGTCTCGTTCAGCTCAACACTCTGTCCTGCTCTGCTTCATACTACAGTAACGTTAATAACCGCATCCATGAGCATGATTTCTTCCCGAGTCCTATCCCGATTATTTCCACCGGCTGTGATGTGAAGACCACATGTCCCAAGATTCGGCGCTCAAACTTGGCGTCATCAAGCTACGCCTTTGTTTTGACTAGGCCTCTAGCGACCTCTAGTGGACAGAAAATCTTACATATTGCACCTTTAAGATATATAACCAGTTTAGATGGAAATTATCTCAATCTGACTAGCTGAATATGTTACTGTAGCTTTAACCATTAATAGACATGGTACTTCCTTGAAAATAAATTCCAGCACAGTGCTACAACAACCATAATGAAATTACCCTTCACAATATATAATGCTTTACAATGAACTCTGTTAGAGAGCTTCATATGGCAATTGATCTGTTCAATAAAATACCTTACTCGGCTGTTAATAAAGTAATAAAAATGCGTCACTTACGGAACTAACGCGGCGCCAGTTCCATTTTTTCCATAAGTTGAATAGGGAAGATGAATGACATACAGCGTAAGCTTTTTGAAGAATACGGAAGCGGTCTGGCGAAAGCACTTGGAAGGTGATCGTTTGTGTTTATAAAGCATATACATTTTATTTTATTTTTTAGAAAATGACTGATCGTTTCGCTAGATGAGTAAATTATCAGGAAATTTTTATTTGAAAGTAAACCTATCCTTTAACAAGGGTAATGAGAAATAGCTAAAAGTAATCAGGAATAATGTGTCTGGGCAATTGGTTATTGGAAATGCGGTCCATGATGAGATAACAAAGACAGAAGGAGTGCCCCCCGGTGGCTATCATAGACACTCCAGCTGGCAGGCGTGACAAATACAAACACTTATAATAGGCTTACCATAGTGAATCAGGGTAAGACAAAAACATGTTTTGGAAGAAGGATTGATGATGTATTCATAGCTATTATTAAAATGTTGTTAATTTTGAAAAAAAAGTTATATAGAGTACCTTTAAATATGACATTTATATTAAATTAAATAAATGTTAAATTAAATTAAATTTGAACTATTCCATATATTTGATTATTTTAGTATTTTTCAAAAATTTGGAAAATACTGCTAATTTTAGATTGAGTAGGTTTGTCCAAAACTACTCAAATAGTACATTTTATGTTTAATTTTAAGTTCTTGTGAAAAATATTTTTTACACTTGCGTTTAAAACACTTTGATAATGATCCTACTTCCTGTGTCAGATCCGTATGTGAAGATTGTGTTACAGCATAACGGAAAGCGTCTGAAGAAGAAGAAAACTACAGTAAAAAAGAACACATTGAACCCATACTTCAATGAGAGCTTCAGCTTTGAGGTCCCATTTGAACAGATTCAGGTGATGTGTGATCATTCTTGCATCTGATATTGTGTCTATTACTATACATGTACAAATTTGAATAGGTATTTTATTGATGACCAAAATGGAATAAATTCATATTCTAAAGTCAAATCTATTCAAATGCAGAAAGTCCAACTCCTCATCACTGTATTTGACTACGACAAGCTGGGCAGCAACGACCCTATCGGCAAAACCTTTATTGGTTATGGCGCCACAGGTGTCGGCCTACGCCATTGGTCAGACATGCTGGCCAATCCCCGGCGTCCAGTGGCCCAGTGGCACGTACTTCAACCAGAGGAAGAGGTGGATGCTGCACTGAAGGCGCCACATCGCTAACCATCGTCATGGTAACAAGTGGGTAATATACCCAGAGTACGCTCACATCCAGGGTAACAGTGAATCATCCATCTACTGAGCAACTTAGTGAATGGCACTGATAGGCACTGCATGCATCAGCTTTACTAGCATGACCAGTAATCTTTACTATATATGTTTCATGGAAGCATTGCAGAGTTATACCTTCACACTTAATGTTTTCTCTCCCAAGGTACTTTTGTGTTACGTGAAGATCGTCATGATTTGTTATGAGTTGTATTACTAAATGCATGTTTTTATGTTTGGAGTAGATATGTTTTCTTTATGGTAACTGTCATTCTGCATGGTTTCGTAAGTTATTTTTGTGTTAAAGATGTGATGATGACTTGTTGCTAATTTTGGAGTATGTCTATGATTTTTGGCAAATATAAAATGAGATAAGAATTAAAATGTTCTCTTCTGCATTTAATTAATAGCTATGCAAATGACAACAGTTCGAATAGTTATATTTATATAAATAGATCGCTATTGTCATATAACTCACAAATTTATTTTGTTCCACTTTTGTATTCCCAATGCTAAAGTCACTTTGTGTTTGAAAATGCAAATCAAATTAAACAGATGTATCACTTGTTTCTTGTGTGTGCTCTATTTAACCACACTTTTAATGTGGAGAGACAATGCAACAATAAATGCAAAAATAACACATTCATTTTGATCAGTCAAGCAGCACTCATGGAGTGTGAAGCATGAATGCTTTATTAACACATTAGTGGTTAAGACGTGTGACATTACAAGAGTATTTATATGCATCATGAACTACACAAGCAAAAATAAAACAAAAAAGCTAAGATGCTTAAAGTAGAAGTTTTGCAGAATTACGCAATTACTGAAATGATACAATCTGAGCAAAGAGGAGAATGAACCTCTGAGAAATTATTGTGCTCTAAGTAATAGCAGTGATTCATAATCATATGCATTTAATTCGAGATCAGAAGGTGCTGATGACATTAGCTGTAGCTTTTTGCAGTTCGTTCCTATTTTGCTTATAATGTTTACAAATGAGGAAGTGTTCACTGCTCATTGACCCATTATAACATTACCACACATGTCCACCAGGGGACGTGCAAATGTTACACAAACAATATTTTTAAATGGGTATAGAGCACGCCTGCAGTGCCATTCTGAAACCAAGATCATTTTATAGATCTTTATACTTCTATTTTGGTTTTCGATGTGGTTTCATCTTTTTTTAACTGTTTATAATTGGTGTAATTTCTCACAATGGGACAGATAAAAATCAATGTAACAGTTTGACTATGACAGCCTGTTTTAAGGAAATGTAAAATTATTCATTAAACTCTAAGATATAAAAGATATGTAAAAATGAGCACTTAGAAGCAATACTTCAGGTTTTCTTATCTTGGTTTGTTCTTCCACCTTATATTAAAAGTGAAGAACTGTCTGTAGCTCTACATATGAGACTAGAACAAGAAAAAAAATAATCAGTCACACTTTATATTAGGTGGCCTTAACTCCTAAACCTAACCATACCTCAAAATGTGGGAATTTTCCAAAACAACATGTGGCTATACAGTAAGTCCATAGTCTTTTTTTTAGGTATTTAATGTTAGTAGTTAAGGCCACCTAATATAAAGTGTGTCCAAATAATCTTAGTACAACAGAACTACCTGTCCAAGAAGTCTGTTGTTCATTTGATCAAGCCATCTGTCTGTTATCTATTTCATATAATCAAAAATGTTCAGTTCATTTTGTCCAACTAGCATAAAAATGTTCCCAGATACCATATTTCATGTTATTAGTCAATACTCCTAGTCCCTGCCCCTTGCCAAACAAGGTGAACTCAAGAAACTTGGACTAGTACAGTAAATCTCCCATTCACACATACATTAGGTGAATGGAGTCACCTTAAATTTGAAACATTTTGCTGCTAGAAAAGACGTAAATACAGACATGCAAACGGACACATTCACATTCTCCTGCAACATCCAACATCTGGATCAGCAGTACAGCACACATGATGTTCAGGGCGCCTACACACTAGAGGTTATGCTATGTCAGAGAATGCTGCAACACTTTAATGGCCGCAAAGGCTGGGCAGATAAAAATCAGGGTTTAGTGAATCAGATGCTCTAGCAACCAAAAGCTTTTTTTTTTGGTAACAGTTCATCAATTACAATCTCAGAGAGCTTTCAAAAAAATCATATTTGCTGCAATGACACTTGATATCAAACTGAGCCGGCTCATCAACATATGTGATACATTCCCACCGATCAAATGTTCTGTTAGAGCTTCTCTAATGTGTAAGCGCCGAACACACTCTTACACATGCATACACACACACTAATCGCTGTCTCTGTCATGGTCCTCCACCAACACCAGCTCGTCTCCCCTCTCCAGTAGCGCCCTCATCTCAGGGCTGTCTTCTATCTCGTCATCTTCATCCACCATTTCTCCACCTTCCATCTCCATCTCCATCTCCACGTCTTCTCCTCCCTCCATCACTGCGTTCTCCACCTCCTCCGTGTCCCCGACGACTTCCACCATCTCGGTTCCCTGGATCTCCACTTCTCCCTCACGGATCTTCTTCACGTGGAAGGTGAACGGTGGAACCTTGTAGACGGCAGTTTTGGAGCAGGCATAGATGGTGTGGTCAGGAGTGAAAGACTTCACCACCTTCTTCTGCGAGGACTTGATCTTCTCCTTGCGCTCGGGGTTCACAGACATGCGATTGCTGAGTTTGCCCATCTTTTTCTCTATGTTGTGACGTGTTTTCTCCAGGTTCTCTCGGGTCTTCTGTTTGGTCTTCTCAAGGTTCTCCTTGGTCTTCTGCCTGGTTTTTTCCAAGTTCTCTTTGGTCTTCATGCGAGTTTTCTCCAAGTTCTCTTTGGTCTTCTGTTTGGTCTTCTCCAAGTTCTCCTTGGTCTTTTGCTTGGTTTTCTCCATACTTCCTTTGGAGAAAGCGGTTTTGATGTTCTGAACGCGTTGCAGGCTGCTCCGTTTGATGCGCTCTGCTCGAGACTCCTCAATGGTCTCCTCGATCTCCACCTCCTCTTCATCAGAGGACAGGTCCAGATGGACTTTCTCTTTGTCCTCTCCTCCTTCCTCTGCAGCTGCTTTGAGTTCACCTTCAGCTTCTCCTTCAACATGCTCTGGAAACTTCATAGACTTGGCCACATTGACTTTTGAAGGTATTTTCACCTCGTCCTGCAGAGAGACACCAAAATAGTCATATAATTTACTGCCATGAAGGCAAGCACACATACATAATCTTCATACAGAATTATCTTTCTTTACAGAATTGTCTTTCTTTATCAAGGTATTCAAGCAAAGAGAATTTGTGGTGGGCCCCTTTTACTCAAGACATAACCTAATAAACAGCCACTACCACTTACAAACTTGCTACCATTATTCAAGCATAACTGCAGAACATTCAATCTACTTTGCCCACAGTTGTATCTCCCTCTTTAAGGAAATGAGAAATTAATAAGCCTTCTTTGCCAAAAGTGTGTAACAGATCCCCAAACTAAGCACCGTCAAAAACAATCAATGTCCTGTCTTTATTTAACCCATTTAATGGCCCTATTGTTCAGCATCCGTACTAACATTGATGGTGACCTTACTCACAAAACCACACCCACCCATATTCTGAATTCACAAGACCATTATTAGAGAGAGCATTTGATTTCACCAGGGTCACTGTTATTTTATGTTTGTAGGGTCATTACAAACACTTTATCATGCACTTGTAGGGTAGGTATCATTTTAAAGGTAATTTATAAGAGTAACCTTCATTATCATTTTTTTTTAATTCTTCTCTACTTCTCTCTGTATTAGTAAATGTGTTCATCAAATGATTAAATATGCAAATAAAAGCTAGTCTAGTGTCAAGACACAGGGAGAACATGCATGACTCACAGCCGTTCCTCTTATGTTCCTCAACAGAGTTTTTGTTTTCTTTATTTTGTTGTTCTTCCATTCTTTCATCGCCCTTCCCTTCCCTTCCGACCTGTCTCCCACCCTCCTGCCCGACCCTAATTCCCAGCATTCCATCCCGCGAAGCCCCTCGTTCCCAAGCGCACTCTTTTTCTACAGCACAATGCTCTGACTTGTTTGTAAAGGAGACATATTTTCCATTAGTGTGATACATTGAGTCATCCCGTTTTGCTCTGTTAATGTCTTTGCCAGCATTCCCAGGACAAACTAACAAATATAAAGATGTCTTTTCTGATTGTTTGATTTATTCTTTCCTCTGCATCAAGCTGGGACAAATAATCTACACAGAAAACAACAAACAAGCAAACAAAAAAATGTTGGTAAGCTTATGGTGCTGTAGGTGTCTTTGCTGGAGGTGTTTGCATTTGGAGTAATCTAATACCCCCAAACACATATTAAAACAGACATGTCATACTGAGACAACGTATCTTCATTCATCTAATTGTACTGCACATGGGGATGGGTGTATTTTAAATTAATAGTATATTAATGTCATAATATTTGGGTTGTACCATGAGGATGTATGCCTGATTTATCTAAGCTCAAGAGTTTATTTTGTGTCAAATGGAGAGAGAAATATTAGAGTTAACTATTTATTAAGAGCAACAAGTGCTCTGTCAATGTCAAAACTGGAAAATGTTCACCCTAACGGACTTTTGTGGCTCCTCCTCCTAATGGTGCATGCCCAGTACAGCGGCAAAACTCTGCTCAGTGCCGCTGGCAACAGTGTTGCCAAGTCTGCTGTTTTCCGGCGGAATTGAGCTACTTTTAAGTTGTTGCAACGGGTAAAAATGTTTTCCACGGGTTGATTTCCACCCCCGTATGTACGATTTCACCCCCAAAACACCCCCCAGATGTACAAATTCAATGGAGAGTTCGGCCAAAAATTGCATTGGGCTATTTTGGGGCTACTTTTGACTGGCCATTGGGCTACTTTTGTTGCACAGACCTGGCAGACAACGCTATAATGCCTCCGCTGGGTATGTCTGTAGCGAATGTGTTTAATATATGTTGTTTTCAACACACGTACAATATAATCATCAGATATTCACGCAATTACATTTGGAAATAGGCAAGCTTTCCGAATGCCCCAAGTAAAGATATCCTGTCAATTTTTATAAACTTTTGTAAACCTAGCCAGCAGCAAGCAATTTTGTGTTTACAAGACGTCTAATAACCATCCAAACACAGCCCTGATGTCTAGGCTAAAACAGGGCAAAATTTGGGCTGTCAGTGAAAATGTAATATACGTCTAACCATAGCCCAAGAATAGACTACAAATAGCCAGTCTGACTAGGAGCTAAACATGGCTATGCACAGGCTACACATATAACATGTCAAAGAAATGAAACCAAACCTTATAATCACTGTTGACATTGCTTACATGAATATCATACATCTCGTTTTGGCCTACAACACACCGTGCGAGCATTAAGCTCAACTTCCATAGGAATGAATTGAAAACGTTCGCTCTGCTCAGCTCCCTCCGTGCCATTTTAGCAAAATATTAGTGAAATTTCACAGGTAAACAAAAGTCAACTGTCCATTGTCAATAGTTTAGCGATGTATGAAGAACAGAGAAGTCACTTTTAAACCAAGCACCCTAGCTTTCACAAATCTGACTAACTTGAACATAAGCAAAATCCAACAGGGAAACTTTTTTTGCCCTCTCGCAAAACTTCTATAGAAATGACAAGATTTCTCCTGCAAAAATGGAAAACCACACCTAGAACCATATCAAGTTTAATAAACTTTCTGTTCAATAGTAAATACATCAACAATGGTTAGAATACTGTGCTTGTCAAACTATTTCTTGGGGTCAAAGTAAAGCCTGTCAAGTTTATTAATGGTCTTTTTGCATGTATCAGATAAAATGGAGATCTGACAGGAAAATGGAGGGAGAGAGGTCATGTCACAGGTCCCTGCAAGCAAAATAGCTTCTTATGGTGTACAGCGTTATTTCAAAAGGGTAAAATATGCAGTCAGACCCTAATGAAGTTCAGAATATTAGAAAGGGCATGTAATCTAAGCACTAAAGACCCAAAGGTCAGAAGGTCACTGATCTTGAGTAAACAACATTCTCTAAAAGCAGCTGTAATGGAAGAACAGTAAGATGGAAACATGTTAGAGGAAGTCAGGCAGTCACCTTGGTGAGCCCACATCCCAAAGTGCCTCTCTCAAGTTAATGTTGCATTGTTCTGCCGAGCAGAAAGGAAGGGAAACACGCACTCCACCACTAGAAACTATTGGAAAATGTGAACAAATGTGTGTATGAGGGGAACGATAAGAGCTGGGGAGTTACATTTCACATTCCCAAGAAAAATTCCCTTTTAACTTGTTCCATTTTGAAAGGCGATCCTCTAAAACCATGAGACAGAAATCACTTTATATGATTATTATTATGCACTTATATGGTCCATATTTAGTGTAATCTGTGTAAAATGCATGACACATTTGCTGCTTGCACTGCAAGTGTATTTGAAAGAGGATAGGTTCTTCTACTTTGTAGAAAAGAAGTAACAATAAACAAACTTTGACTTCATGTGTGCCTGACATGGTCTGTACAGAGATCTATAAATCTAACCACAAAATGTGAAGGACATTCATTTTTATAGTATAATAGTGTACACTTCAGCATGCTTTTGAAAAAAAGAGTATTTAATATGGAAATAATTCATCTTAAAAAGAATATACTTACTGAATGTAATGTTTTTGGACACTTTTTTGGTTTAAATTTGTATTAAGTGTGGTAAGTTTTACTTTAGAGTGCTTTTTTGACAAACTTAAGTGGGACATGAGTGCATCTTTATATGTCATTTCATAATTCTATTGTTTTTGAAATATGGTTAAAGTGTAATTCCACCATCTCACCCTTTACACACACACAACACAGTTGCCTAAGAAACAAGTAACACAGTAACACAGTATATCTGAAGCAGCAAGGAATGAGGAATGAATTCCTCCTTTCTTTCTCATTCTGTCTCTGCCTCATCGTGGTTTGGTGAATAAAGATGGAGTCATGCAATGGCTTTCTCCCTATTTTTCCTCTTAAACACAAGGTGGTCTGCACGTACACACACATAAGTACATATGAGTTGCTTTCAGAGACTGCTTGACTTTTCCATGAGCCAACCACAGAAGCATGGAGGGCCGTGGGCTACAGAGACTGACATAATATATGAGCACATGAACAGAAGAGTTGTTTGTGTGTCTCTGAGACAGTTAATGTGCGTGTGTGTTTGTCACAATGTGTACAAACACAAACTGAAACAACAAGAGCTCTTTTGAATGTGTGTGTTTGTGTGTGCGTCACATGGTGTGCGGTTTGGGTAACTGTCTCTATATCTGCTGTCTATCTCTCTCTCATGTGTTTTCAGGTAGTTTAGTCATGCTGATATCAGCTGGCTTCAATCCCACCTGGTCAGCAGAAATGTCCTTCACTTTTCAGACTGGATCTGTCATTTTATTTTCGATGAAAAGTTCTTTCCTCACATACCACAACTTTATATCTCCACAAATGAGATGAAAAAATGAAAATGTCATAAAATGTTTCATTATGGTTCACCACAGAGTAAATCACCAAAAATGAAAATTTTGTCATTATTTATTCTTCTTCATGTCTTTCCAAACCCATATGCTGGGAAACAAAAGTAGAATTTTGAGGACCCTAATTCTCAACGTTTAACTTTAACTTTAAAACCAGATAAGTGAACCAATCATTCTTTTGAAGTGGTTCGGACTGAATAATAAAACAAAAAAAATTAAAATTGATTCTCAAGTTCAGCTCAACAACCCATTGAATATCTTGTATAAATTTCAGTCTATTTCTCACACAGACGCCATCACATGGATTCAGAAGATATAGAATATAGTCTTGACTGCATTTATGGTGCTTGCATTCTTTTGGAGATTGTTAAAGACTGTTAAAGACCTGCATGAAGTTTTCTTCAAAATATAAAATTTTTGTTCCACAGAAGAAAGAATGCCATACGGGTTTGAAAGAACATAATGGCTGAGTCTAATGACAGAATTCTCATTTTTGGGTAAGCTAATCCTCATTAGAACAAGAAACCGAGCTGAAAATGTTTGCACATGTCAGCAGACTGATAAATGAAAAACACTGTGTGTGGATGGTGGAATATTTCCACTGCTTCACAGAAGCGTCTCTTTTCAGTCACATGTGAAGAGCTCTTTCACATCTGCCTGCCTCCGGCCTGCCGTGTCTCTATGGCGATGAGGGATTCCCTCCCAAAACACCCTCCGCCCCACCTTTCCATTCAAAGCCAGCCACCACACCCACAAACTCCAGCACAGGGTCAGAGCAGAGGGAAAATCAGTGGGTGTGGGGTTTTCCCAAGAATATAGCACTGGATGTGTGGAAGGGAATCCTCCGGACATGTTGCATAACTTCGTCATGGCAGGAAATGGAAACATGGAACACCAGGATAGGGAGTTGCTGTGGAATGTGTATGTGAATGTGTTTGTGGAGCACAAATGGTTTTGGTAAGATTTAGTTTCACACATAAAAAAACCTAAGAAAACACAAAAGTGGCATTTTTAGAATCAAATTCTTAAGCAGAAAGAAAGAAAAAAAAGCATCTCAGCAGTTTCCCTTATGCATCTTTTCATCAAAGGATTAGTTCACTTTCAAATTAAAATTTCCTGATAATTTACTCACCCCAGTCGAAAAGAAATTAAGGTTTTTGATGAAAACATTCCAGGATTATTCTCCTTCAATGGAGCCCAAACGGTTGAAGGTCAAAATTACAGTTTCAGTTCAGCTTCAAAGCGTTCTACGCGATCCCAGATGAGAAATAAGGGTCTTATCTAGAGAAACCATCACTCATTTTCTAAAAAAAAAAAAAACAATTTTATACATTTTAACCATAAATGCTCATCTTGAACTAGCTCTCTTCTTCTTCTCTATTTGAATTCCAGCAGTTTAGACACTGCTAAGCGTATTACTGCCCTTCTCAGGTCAAAGTTTGAACTAAATTGTCATATACAATATGCTAGTGCAAGTATATAACAATTAGTTCAAACTTTGACCTGTGGCGGGCAGTAATACACTTAGCAGTGTCTACACTGCCGGAATTCTAATAGAGAAGAAGAAGAAGAGAGCTAGTTCAAGATGAGCATTTATGGTTAAACGCATATAATTTTTAATTTCTTTTAGAAAATGAGCAATGGTTTATCTAGATAAGACCCTTATTCCTCGTCTGGGATCGTGTAGAACGCTTTGAAGCTGCAATGAAACTGTAATTTTCCACTATATGGAGAAAAATCCTGGAATGTTTTCATCAAAAACCTTAAATTATTTTCGACTGAAGAGAGAAGGACATGGACATCTTGGATGACATGGGGGTGAGTAAATTATCAGGAAATTTTCATTTGAAAGTGAACTAATCCTTTAATATTCCCCTAGATATGAGCTCATAAATATAATTCAAGCTTCCAAATACTGCTTCCTGCAGAGTTTGTCTCCATCCTGCTTTAACACATAAGCCTGGAAGTTTCTAGTAATCCTAAAGCTGGTTCTGGGGTTTTAACAAGGGTTGGAGCTAAACTCGGAAAGCGACCTTCCAGGATCAGGATTTTTAATCACCCTTCCATTCTAATACAAGAGTAGACCAAAATGGAAGAAAAAAGATTTAAAATCTAGTTTAGGTGGAGAGTAGGTCTTTTTGTGGCTGTTCAAATGCATTTGACCACATGAGCATTTACACTGCGAAAGCAATCGAATGCATTTTCGAAAAATTGACAAGGTCAAAACATTTTAGATCACATTTACACCTGTATTTAGCATCGTCCACTTGTGATCTGCTGGACCAAAAGGAAAAAACGGGTCTTAAAAATGCAGTCCTATGACTGCGGCCCGCACAGCCTGCACTGTTGCAGTATCATGCTTCTCGAAAAAGCTTCAGCATTTAACAAACAGAACATAGATTGAATTCAAAGTCTGAACTATCTGTTCTTTTATCATGATAATCCTCCCTTATCGTGTTAATGGAGGAACAGAAGGAGAGAGAAACTGGAGACTATTTGTGTGGACAGACTAGGAAGAGAAGAGTATATTCCTTTCAGCTGTTCTTTTGTTGAGTTATTTAATGTTTCAAAGAGAGAGAGAGAGGGGGGGGGGAGAGAGATTTGACTATATAAAGTGATGGTATGCTGGCTTTCCCTGCAGGGAATATTGTTTGATGAATCAGAGGCTGTTGTTGAGATAGAGAGAGCTGCAAGGCTGTTCAACTGTTACAACACCAAATTAAACTGTTTGATGTTATAAACACTGGGCATTTCCATGGCAACCGCACAACAATATCCTCATGGTGACCATCGAGACAACTGTGGCAACTGTGTGCTTAGCAATTGCGGCTGTCCTTGAAGATTCACATCCATGTGGAGTTCTGTGTAAACTTTAGGAAATCACTCATGCTATAAAATGGCAGATCTGGCCGGAGTCCATTGGAACACGCTGCTCAAGTTAACATTGGCATAGAGCATCTGGAGCTCACAAAGCAATTCTTTATTTTCAAATTCATCAACAACAGACTGTTCAAAAATGTTTCCTAAAGGTTTAAGGCATGGCGCATGGAGTAACTCATGCGTTTGTTGCCATGTTGAGTTTTATAAGCAAAGCAGGCGGTTTCCAGTCAGTGGTGCGCTGTAACCCATTTCTTAAACTGACGTTTTCCCATTTGCAGTACAGTAAAAAAAAAAAAAGCAAAAAAAAAGCTTGTTATTCAGAACATGCAATCGCTGTTGGTTCGTTCTGCCCGCTGATTTAGAGCACTGTCTGGCACCACGATCATGGTTGCCATGGTGCTGCTGAGTTACTCTTTCCAATAACAATGGAGGAGAGAGGTTTGTGTTTACACAGAGATTTATGACTGTGTGGAACATCAGCACATCCTCTCTGTACAGCCGTAGTAATGTACCAAATGCTCCCCACAGCAAAATACTGATTCAGACTTCTTTTTCTTATTTTCACAAACTTTTTGTGCTCCGTACCAAATGCTAAACTTGGAAAATGAATACAGAGGCTTTAAAAATTCAAACACAAAATGATTACCTTTGTCAAAATTCCATACTATTGGCAAATAATAATACATGTACAATTGTTACTATTTCTTTGGTCCAAAATAGAAAATACCAAATGGGTTACGCTTGTGAGAAGCAAAGTGAGATATAGCTAGCAACCATTGTGAAAACAGGATTTAAATGCATTTTTTGACTCCAAAAACTTAATACTGGGTATATACTCCAATCACACAAATGGCCAGGCATCACTCTCTTTCTCCTTCATCATTTCTGTTTATACAACGGGGTAGTGTCTTGTTTAATAAAGATGAATGCCACCTCTGTGTAGGCCCACTATGACCATCGTTCATTTTTTAGACAAGAACCACTGCAAGGTAATAGCTGCCTAAAAGTGGCAATACTACTCAATTACTTATTTTTCAGTACAGTAAAAGCAGCTCAGCTTATATCTCACAATTCTGATGCAATTCTGACTTTATTAAACGTGATTGTGAGTTTATACCACAATTCTGAGAAAAGAAGTCAGAATTGCGAGATATAAACTTGCAATTGTGAGGAAAAAACATCAGAATTGGGAGTTTATTTTTCACAATTCTGCCTTTTTTTCTTGCAATTGTGTGTTTATATCTCGCAATTCTGAGAAAAAATCAGAATTGCAAGATGTAAATTCGCACTTGTGATAAAAAAAGTCGCAATTATAGGCCCCGCCCACTGGCGCTCAGTTGCTTAATGGCTGACCTTTGCCTGCAGTAGATGCGAGCCTCACGTCGCATCAAAAGCAAATAGAACCCATTATAATTACTGATGCTGTCTACACTGGATGCAGTATAGAGTACCTCAGAGATGACGTGTTTTTTGTAGGCCAACCCGGAGGTTAGCGGCGCATGGGTTCCCTCGATCGAATGCCGATGCATTTTCCCATAGACTTTTGGAAAATCGCTAAAAATAAGCTCTGTGTTTAACAAAGGGTTATGACACTTACACGTTTTGTCTGTTAAAGGGATAGTTCACCCAAAAATGAAAATTGTATGTTTATCTGCTTACCCCCAGCACATCCAAGATGTAGGTGACTTTGTTTCTTCAGTAGAACACAAATGATGATTTTTAACTCCAACCGCTGCCATCTGTCAGTCAAATAATGCGAGTGAATGGGAACTTGAACAATAAGAGTCGAAAAAACTTGCATAGATAAATCCAAATTAAACCCCGCTGCTCGTGATGACACAGTGATGTCCTAAGACACAAAATGATCGGTTTGTGCTAGAGACCGAACAGTATTTATATAATTTTTTACCTCTAAAACACCACTATGTCCAACCGCGTTCAGCACTCGGTTAGTGATGTCTGATCGCGCTCTGACAACGGCAGTAATGTCTGGCACTCATTGAAGTATAAGCGCGAGACATCACTGCCGTTGTCAGAGCGCGATCAGACCTCACTAAGCGAATGCTGAACGCAGTTGGACATAATGGTGTTTTAGAGGTAAAAAATTATATAAATACTGTTCGTCAGATACTGGACATCACTGTGTCATCACGAGCAGCGGGGTTTAATTTGGATTTATCTATGCAAGTTTTTTCGACTCTTATTGTTCAAGTTCCCATTCACTCACATTATTTGACTGACAGACGGCAGCGGTTGGAGTTAAAAATCATTTGTGTTCTACTGAAGAAACAAAGTCACCTACATCTTGAATGCGCTGGGGGTAAGCAGATAAACATCAAATTTTCATTTTTGGGTGAATTATCCCTTTTAAGATAATCTTTACAAGTTAACACAACATTTATACATTTTGAAGCCTAAATAGAGTCGTCAGATATAAAAAGCTAACAGTAAGCTATAAACGGACTACAGCACACCATGGTCGTGGATCAACGTCACCACCACCAAGCTTCCTCTAACTTTATTTAAAAAACAACTTTATTTAAAAACATGCTCGCTGATTATGATCTGTGCTGTGTATGAATACTTATCCACTTTTTCATGAGAAATGTTGTCCAAATGTCCTGTTTGTCATGATGACGTCTTAAGTCCCTGCCAAAGGAAGTAGTCCCTTTTAGCAACTTGTTAGCCACCTCCGTTTTTAAGACACAATAAAGATTTAAAAAATAACTGGTGTGTTTTATGTAATAGATCAAAACGTGAAAATATTCAGAGGCTTTGTTAACCACAGACCCTATTTCAGGCGATTTAGCAAAAACCCATTCAAAAAACCCATAGACTTTTGGGGCGATGGAACCGGAAGTCCTAAAATGCTAACTCGCTTCCGGGTTTTGCATATAAAAACACGTCATCTCTGAGGTACTCTATACAGATGAGCATTTGCTTTCTGACTTACACCACACGTTTGAGAACCAACAAGAGAACAATCGTGGGCATGCATGCCCTGCATGCCCGTCCACTACACCACTGAATGAGCCACAGTGTAATTAGACGGTTTGCAAAAACACCTTTGACCTTGACAGATGAAGCAGTCAGCTATATTGTATCTGACAGCAGCTAAATCGCAAACCGTAAGTAAACGATTTTAAAAAAGCTTTGTCTGTAAATTATGGTTTTATATGGTTAATGTTTTTCAAAACACTTATGTGTAATAGCGAGTGGGCATTGATACTGTTTCCTATGCAATGTTAGCCAATTATACCAGTGGTCGTTTACTGACAAGACTTTATGGCTGATCATTTCAGACTGAGGGTCGTTTTTCCACATATATATGTGTTTTTTGTGTGTGTGCAAAAAACTTTATTAACATTACAAGTGAACCTCTTAACACACTTAATTAACATGCAATTAAGTGTCTCAAAGTATATTCTTTTAAAGTACATTATTTCTGAAATAAGTACTTTTAACAAGTTAAAGTATGCTGGTGTACTTTTTACAAGGGTTTTTTGTTGCTTGTTTTTTGTAATTAAATTAACTATCTAAACTGCAGTTGAACTACTTTAAATTACAAGTAGCTTGTCGCTCATACAGTTTCAAAAAATCCTGAAAAGAAGGAGAAAGATGGAGGGTAGGAGATCAAGAGCAAACAAGATAAAGTCTATGCCAAACTGACAAACATGGGCCAAAAGCCAGAGTCATGCTGCTTCGCCTCATGCCCGCCTGAAGATTAACTGCACAGAAAGAAATCAAAAAGACACACAGCACTGGGCCGAGCCAGCAGTGGATATAGTCATCCATTCTGCTGTTCCCTTCAGCTGGACATGATGCTTTCTGAGCATCTGCTCCAGATCAATTACAGAGAATAACCCAACCTCGTCCATGATGAGCCCTCTCCCTCTCATAATCAAACAACTATGCAGCGGATCCTATTTATAGCAACCACTAGTGCCTTTCCTTCCCTTCTCACAGATGTGTGTGTGTGTGTGCTAGCTGTGTTTCAAAAGCCCAGATGTCTTTCTTTTCTCATAACTTCACCCTACATGCTTCTTACTGTCTGTTTCACACACTTTTCCTCTAATTCTCTTGTTTTCCTGGTCTCTCTCTTTCTCCTCAGTCAGTGAAGAAAGCCCCTGTTTTGCTGAAATTGCTTCCAAAGTGACATAAGGCAAATGGGCTTTTCTACATGACGTAGGCAACAAGAGTATTTCTGTGACTTTGCCATATATGGTCTACCAGTGTAACGGGCAGATAAAATACATTAGTTTTGAACTTACTCCACTATGTGAACAGTGTTGATTATTTAAGTTACATGATACGCTTAAGCATTCCAGTCTCTGTAAGCTGGACAAGATCCAAGTTTGTCCTTGTAATTTCTCACACATATCTGCTTGCTTGAAATATCCAGTCTTTGTGATACCAAAATATCTCCATCTCAAACTATTGCTACACATCCATGTTGAGAATTTATGAACATAATCAAAATATTTTAGATTTTAGCTCATGGACTTGTATTGACTTTTGACATAAAAGCTGGTCCACTGCAGCCTATTCTAAAGGAGATCCACTTATTAGACAGGAAGAGATTGAAACTAACCAAGCACAGTTCAATGTTTCAAACTGAACATACAAAGTCTCAGGAAAAATGGCTGGAGTCTCTCTTGTTTTGTACAATATGCATTATACAGTGAACTGTCTTGAGTGTTAACATTTTGGGCATTATAGCTATGGTAATAAGAGTATAATGTGCATGATTTAATAAATCATGTATAATGCATAGGCCTACATATATCAAATGTAAGGTTTTTTTTTTAATAAATTAATACTTTTATTTAGTAAGGATGCAATAAATTGATCAAAAGTGACAGCATTTACTATGTTTTTGAACTTTTTATTCATTAAAAAAATTCTGTGGCAGAAATGTATTAAAATTTCAACAAAAATATCAATATCAAGAACTATTTTAAACATTGATAATAATAATAATAAAATTTTGTCAGTCTCAAAATCATTATGTCTATTAAAATTCTACATGGAAACCCATATCTTTGTGTGTGTGTGTGTGTGTGTGTGCATGCGTGACATTTGAGCTAAAGAATATTCTGTAATAAAATTATTATAGCTTGAATTATTTTTTTGATTTTTTCATTCATTTTTTATATTTATGTATATTAGGCTATTTGTTAAATTTTTATGTTTAATGTGAAATTAATTTGCTTGCAAAATGTATTACTATATTATTAAACTGCACACATAACAGCTATCAGTAACAGTCATAGCAAATGTATTCAACATTTTGAGGTGAAGTTCAGGCCAATGAGCCATCAGGATTTCGGAGGCAGGGAGTATCAGGGTGTGAAAGGTACTGGCAGGTTTATAAATGGGTGATATATTAGGAGGGTTGAACGGAATGGCTGCAAAATGGGATGAGAAGCAAAAGAGCTGGATGGAGACAGGGGAGTTAAAGGAGTCAGGATGCCTGAAGTATGAATCAGCACGGTAAATATGAGCTCCACTTTGTTAAGACACCACACCCTACCACACAACCCTCCTCTCTCATTCCCTTTCCTGCTTTCACTGAATAGAAGAAGAAGAATAACTGGAATACACTCTATATATCCATGCCCAGAGGGCCCAAGAAGCAACAATAAAAGTGCTTAAAAGGTATATTATAATCAAGAATTAATTTATTTAATCTGTATTTTTTCGTTTTAGGTGAGGGAATAAAAAATAAGGTTATTTAGCCTACCTACTTTCCTAATACATGTTCCTAGTTTGTTTGATTTGTTTATTTTTTACATTTAATGTGAAATTAATTAGCTTGCATACCTTATTATTATATTATACATCTTCCTAGATTCCTATTTTTCCATGATTGTTATTCCAACAACAAAAAAATGGCTTGTCTTTGTAATTTTTTCTCAAATTGCTCCACATTTGAAAAAGGTGCACTCATATTTTTTCTGCATTAGAAAGGTTTCACACATAAAGACCAAAATAGTATAGTCAAAATAAATAAGTAAAATCACATATGTTCACAAGATGAAGACTCCAGTCAGCAGTCTAATAAAAGCAACATTTTTTCTCTGTTAAGCAGTTCACCACATGGGGGCTGACATGTTGAGATACAAATATTACATGCTATTTCTTAGTAAACTGTTTATTTTTGGACTCTTTTGCTAACAGAATTTTTTTTTATGACTGATTGCAATAGAAAATTTCTACAATGGGATCAGTAACTGAAAATATTTGCATAATGCTGCATCCACACCACTAGGTGTCAGTATAAGTCCAAGACAACTGCCATATTGGCCAGTGCCACATAAACAAAAAAAAATTACAGAGAAAATTTTTTAATTCCCACCTAAGTATCATTTTTCACTCATAAATCTGTCTTATAAGTAAAATGGGTTGCACACATGACTTAAAGGATTAGTTCACGTTAAAATGAAAATTACCCCAAGATTTACCCACCCTCAAGCCATCCTAGGTGTATTTGACATTTTCTTCTTTCTGATGAACACAATCAGAGTTATATTAATAAATATCCCGACGCGTCCAAGCTTTATGATGGCAGTGAACGGGAATAACAAGCATGAACTTTGGTTTTTTCGTAAGTTGAATAAGGAAAGTGTAGGACGTAGTGTAAGCGTTTTGAACTACGAGAGGCATTACACTTTCTTTGTAAGTTGAATACAAAAGATATTTTAGCTAGATATTTTACTTTATAACTTAAATATGGATATTCTTCTTACACAATCCCATCGTTTTGGTTCAGAAGGCCTTTATTAACCCCCTGGAATTATAAAATTCCAAAAAACCAAAACATTATGACAATGTGATGCAAGACATTTGTACTTTTACTATTACCTGAAACACATCACACACAACTATAATGTTCAGCTGGTGCTAACTGATCTGAAAAAAAAAAACCTTTTGTCCCACTCAATTGAATATCAAACGCATAATGAAGAGAGAATGAATTATGTCAAAAGCATGTTAGCACAAGATTTAGCAGAGAGACAGTCAGTTGTAGTAGCAGCAGATGACAGGATAAATGTTTGTGATGATATAGAGGGGTCAGAAAGGCGAAGACTCAGCAGTACTAACCAGTGACACCCCCAGGCATCTATTTTCTAGGACTACGAATGCAGCTTCTATCTGCTTGAAAGGGAAAAGACCAAAGTTGCAATTTTGACCGTTTTGATTTATACTATTGCTTTTTCTACAAGGGGCCCATCTCCTCTTACTACTGTCTCTGCTGTAGTCTAACTACATTACATTATGACAAGCTTCCAGTAGCTTCCACAACACTTCTTGACAGTCCTTGCTGAAAGAAAACTGTTATTCTTTTCACTTGGAACAGAAGAGCTCAATTGGGTGAAGAGAGAGGCGTCTCCTTTGGGCAGGGACACACAAAAACTCCCCTAAACAACCTCTAACTCATGACCCTTCAGTGTCTGTCAGACACATTTCACAAATTATGAAATATGGAAAGTTGGCCTACTGTGCTGAAGGAGACAAATGATTAGATTGCTCTTTGTCCTATAAACCATTTCAACATACCCGTGGAACATGCAAATCAGATGTGCATGTAATTATCTAATGGTGAGATTTGCATGTCATTGCTCAAAAGGCTCCGAGGAGTTCAACACTCTGCATATGACATGCATTAGGCCTGAAACATATGCTATATGCAAGTGTTTGAATGTAAACGCTTCTACCAACTGAAGCTTGATTTCAAGCAGCGTTGCACTCTAAAATGCATCAGAATGCAATTCATAACACAACACATTCTCAGCATTGCTACAAAGTGTGCTATAGCAGGCATTAGCATAACTATCTTCTACTGTCAGTTTTCCAAAATGACATTAATGAACTAGTGCCAAGGACTAGTGTTTTTCCACCTCACGTTGTCTACATCTGGGCCAAAATGTTGCGCACCACAAAGACTACAGCAAAAGGCCAACTACCATGTACATTCTGCACCTGTGTGAGAGGAAATAACTCTCCATACCAGCAGGTGGCAGTAGTTTGTATTTGTCTTTCAAAGAGGTAAACCGAAAGAGCAAGGACTGCGGATATACAATGGCTGCATTCCAGTTCGTTTTTTAAATGCCCTTCCCTCGCTAACTTCCCTCAGTCTCGTTGACTCGGATGTACGTCATTGCTTACATTGCATGAGTGCCCACTACTGCTGAACCTTTGCAATGGGCTGAATTAGAACGTCCTAAGCCCTTGATCACTTGGAATCCACAATGGATTTATTATTTATTTTTTCCCCTTACAAAATTGTTTAATGCAGCATTCTATATGTATATATGTGTGTTTTAAATGTTTAAAAAAAAAATTAATATATTATAGAGTTGTTTGTGGTGGGGTAAATTAAACGCGATATGCGTAGACGTCATAATCGTGTTGCATTGTGGGTTATGGAGCTGCCTGAAGTGTACATATGAAGTAGACTCGCTCCCTCTGTCAAAATCGAGGGAGCGAGGGTCTGTCCATATAAACTTCCCTCGTCCACTTCACAAAGTGGAACGGACTTCAAAATGGTGGCAGGGATTCCCCTGAGGGGAAGTGTTTTGGGAAGTTCGCAAGTGCGTGTCTAAAACTGGAGTGGAACGCAGCCAATGAGAAGAGTGAGGTCTGCGTTTAACTCCACTTTTAGACAAACTTCCCAAAGCACTTCCACTTGGGGGAATCCCGTCGCCATTTTAAAGTGCGTTCAACTTCGTCAAGTGGGTGAGAGAAGTGTATTTGGACAGACCCTCGACCCCTCAATATGTACACTTCAGCTCACCCTCATGTCGTTCCACACCCGTAATTTTTGTGAGCCAAAAATAACAAAATGGCGACTTTATTCAACAATATCTAGTGATGGGCGATTTCAAAACACTGCTTCATGAAGCTTCGAAGCTTCGCTTTTTCACTGAAATCATGGGATTTTGGCGCTCTGAACCACTAATTCGAAACAAATGATTCGTAAAGCTTCGAAGCTTCATGAAGCAGTGTTTTGAAATCGCCCATCACTAGATATTGTGGAATAAAGTTGCTATTTTGTTATTTTTGGCACACAAAAAGTATTCTCGTCACTTTATAATATTAAGGTTGAATCACTGTAGTCACATGACTTGTTTTAAATATGTTTATAGTAGCTTTATGGGCATTGAAAAAGGGAGTGTTATTGATGGCGATGCAGGTCTCACTGAGCCATCGGATTTTATCAAAAATATCTTAATTTGTGTTCCGAAGATGAACAAAGGTTTAAGGGTGTGGAAAGACATGAGGGTGAGTAATTAATGACATAATTTTCATTTTTGGGCGAACTAACCCTTCAATTTTTCCCCACCCCACACAAATCTAGTATATGATATCGGAGTTGTCGGTCCTGGAGGGCCACTGTCCTGCAGAGTTTGGCTCCAACTTGCGTCAACACACTTGCCTGGAAGTTTCTAGTATGCCTAATATGAGCTTGATTAGCTGGTTCAGGTGTGTTTAATTGGGGTTAGAGCTCGTGGTCCTCCACGAGCAGGATTGAACACCACTGGCTTAGGGCATTCCATTTAAACACATTTCAAGGGTTCCGGCAGTAGTGGGCACTCATGCAATGTAAGCAGTGACATACATGCGAGTGAATAAGATGAAGTTAGCAAGTGAAGGGCACAGAATAATTTGACTTAAAGGATTAGTTCACTTTTAAATAAACTTTTCCTGATAATTTATGATAAATGATCTTGATTTGCAGGTTTGTGCCATCAAATCTCTGAAAGATATTAATCATTTAGTTTTAATTATGTGGCTTTGATGAAAGTAATAAATGGGATATCTACTAGCAGAAATGTGGTTGTACAGAAAATGTTCATCACAAACGCTACACAGGAGGAGCGAATGTACAACCACACCCTAATCCTACCCTAACCCTACCCACAACTCTATCTTTCCCCATTCGATGTCCAGAGAGGTGGAGAGTTCTATCCCTCCACCCCACTGGACGTCCAGAGAGGTGGAGCTGGTCGTCATAGACTCTGCAGTACCACTTGAAATAAGCTGCAATATAGTCCACAATTGATATTGAAGTCAAAAGTCTGACAACTCGAGACAATTAAACAAGAATGCATGTTGTATAATGTCATGCTCACAATGCATCGACCAAGTATTCACATCTGTATTTGCATATTTGACTATGTTTCTCTACAGAAGATAAAGAAGAGGGATTGAGTAAGTGAATGAAGGAACAAGTTGATGAAAAGAGTGGATTTTGATCTTTCTACACTTACAAAATAACAGGGTGGAATTGTGACCGACCCTCCCTCTCTGATGAGCGAAGGAAGGATATTGGGAAGAGTAATTAGTGAACTGTGTGTGCGTGGGGCGGGCAGCTCCAGCCTCCTCTGACTCACTGTGTGGAAACTCTGAATGTTCTTGCGCCACTGTGCAAAGCTGCAAGCTATTACACATTGCATTACAGAGCCGAAAAACCTCTAACTACAGACAGACTGTCTGAGTAAATCTCTCTGACTATTTTTGCATGAGGCTACCCTTTTTCTTGCTTTTCCCACTCCCCTTTACTCTACCCTTACCCTCTGTTCATGGTCTTCCATTCCCTCTTTCCCTAACAAACCACTCCCACCCTTTTAAAATAGTCTCTGGATTTTGTTTGTGGTATTTTCCATCTCTGAGAAAAAGAAAGAGACCTTCTCTACATTAATCCAGCATGACTGCCGTGTTGGAGAGAGAATGCATGTAAAAACATGTCAGTGTTCGTTTATTCTGCGGTCATCAAACAGAATCCTGCTTTTATAAGGCAGCAGGTAGCCCAGCTACTAACACACATTATGTGCGGCCGTATGTACATCAGTTCACACTAGTAGAGTTTTTTCCTTGAGAAATCATAATACACGATTGATTAAAAAAGCATTTGTTCACTTAAGTCACACCTTAAAATGTTTGAATGTCAGATAACAAAATGTTACGTGTAAAAGATAATCTTTTCGGTTACACTTTAAGGTGACGTTGTTACATTGAGTAATATTGATTAACTACATGTACTTACTAGGTTTAGGGTTAGTTACTTGTAATTATGCATAATTTACTGTTATTTCTATAGTAAGTACATGTAGTAACATGACATGTAACTACGTCACCTTAAAACAAAGTGTTACCGTCTTTTCTTTATAATTTTTGCCCAATGGCTTTTAATCATCTAGTGATTTTTAGTAGATGTATGAGGACAGTTCACATAGTTGTCCTAGCAGACTAACCACAGGTGTAGTTTTATGCATTATGAACATTCCACTATAAATATCTTTGTAGTCTTAATTTTACACTCTATGAAATGTCTGTACAAAATAGTGTACTGCGCTAATATGAAGAAATTTTCCATACTGATTTTTCACAAGTGTTTTACTCATATTATGAATCATGCATGCATTGTGTTGTGTTTAGGTTTGGAGAAAATATCTGTAAACTTAACAGAAAAGGTATTGGTAATTTAATGCCAGGACATTATCTGTTTTTCCACAGATTGTTTTCTTACAGTGTAATAGCATATGTGTCTCTTTGTTAAATGTTGTGCTCGAAAATTGTGCTTATGCTTTTATTCTGTAAAACAATCATTTGGTTTGATATTTTGTTATGTAATGCAATTGCAATGGCAACTTTTTAGGGCCACTGTACAAATGGTTATATTTAAAACTAGTAAGATGTACTCATTTGTACTCAAAGCCACACCCTACCTGACTGTGACATGTGATGTACCCTGCTTTTTTCATTACACTCTTATGGTATACAAATGTATAATGCAAATCACTTTTACAAAACACAGTTGTGATGTCTTGTACAAAATATCTTTGTAAATTATGGAAAGAAAAAACACAAACGAGATCTCTTCGATATCCCAATCGTTTCTCCTAGACACTAATAACATTGAATAGAGTGCAAATGGAGACTTTTACTTTGTTTCTTCTGAGAAAAAGACAATAGAAATCCTGTATATAATAGAGTTTGAGAAGAGATCTCAACAATGTCTCAAGCTGTTCTCAGATTTGCCAAAAAAAAAAAAGAAATTTGCAGTCAGAAGTGAAGTCATTTTAAAAGTAAGATATTTCATTATGAACATTTCGTATCAATTTTCTCCAAGATCTGAGCTATCAGCAATGTTGTGCATTCATTTTATAGGTCTATAGTCTTATTGCAATTGTCTCATTTGTCTCCACTTTTATTTATCCTAGAGAATTTCAAGAGAAACACATTTTGATATTTCATTGAAACGTAACTGATCTTTGAAACCTGAGCAACCTCAATCCTAACTGATGTCTGTGTGCACACCCCTCACCTGGTAGATCATGACTTTGAAGTTTCTTCTCTTCAGAAGTTCGTTCTCGTTGCTCTCCAGGCGTTTGATCTGCCCGGCCTGTTTCTCCAGGTTCCCCCGCACCGACTTCACGTTCACGCTCACCTTGCGCACCTTCTCCAGCATCTTATTGACAGTG
The DNA here is from genome assembly GCA_003731715.1 of Anabarilius grahami. NCBI lineage: Eukaryota > Metazoa > Chordata > Actinopteri > Cypriniformes > Xenocyprididae > Anabarilius > Anabarilius grahami. The sequence continues at coordinate 7,044,802 of RJVU01019258.1, read as the reverse complement.
TTTGCCGTGGTGGTGTGGCTCTTGGACAGTTTGGTGAGTTCCCCCTGGATGCCCGTCACTGATCTCTCCATCTCCCGTTGACGGGCTTCCAGCCCGGCCTGCGTCTGCTGGATCTGGTCCACGGCTCCGATGATTTTGTCCAGCAGCGCCAGGACCATGACTCCATTCATCTCACCTTTGTCTCCCTCACCTGCCTCTTCTTTCTCACCAGCATCTTTTGATTTGTTCTCAGTGATGGCTTCATCTTCATCATCAGAGGCTGGGAGGTTGATTTCATCTTCTGAGATCTCAGTAAGGGATTTGTGTGGATCAGGCACCTCCAGGTGCAGATGGCTGTCTTCAATCACTTCCATGTTTAAAAGCTTAAGTATGTAGTAAAATAAAAGGAATGTTAAAGGATAAAAGGAGTGGAAAGTTCTGTGTCCTTACTCGCCTTTCTTTCTGCTCTCAGGATTCCCCTCTAGAGTTCACCTAACTGTTCCCTCCTCTGTCACACTAACCACATCTGCTCTCCCCTCTCTTTCTCTCTCTCTTTCTCTCTCTCTGAGTGTGTTTGGGATCTGGCCAGAGCAGCAGAGGCTGGCAAGCAGGCTGTGGACGGTCTGTACTGCATGAGCGCTGGGTCGTGAATGCCACACTTTCCTGTGAAACCCTTCAGACAAATCAGCTGCGTGCCAGCTGCCTTCCTCTTACCCACTGACACTCCCCTTGCACGGTGTTTAGCTCTATCTGTGTGCATGTGTGTGTTGGAGAGCAGTGCTCCACCCAGTGGCCTGCAATGGGACCCCATAGGAAATAAATAAATAAACAATAAGATCTTACCTTTTTCCAATGTCAAAATTACATTTAAAAATGAAGAGTCCAGTGGTCTAGAAAAAGTTGTTTTATTGATTTTGCCAAGTAAGATATGTCCAACATATTTTGTTGATATTCTTATCCGAAAATTTTGTCCTAACCCTATTCCTACCCCTAAACTTAACCTTACCCATAAGTTATCCCTAAAACCAGTGGGAAATGATAGGTGAATAACACAGATGGAGAAGCATCTAACCCTGGTTGTAAGCCTAAACTTGATATAAACTGTAAACTTGCCACTCAAATCTGATTGGAATGTTGTTCCAGGATCAACAAAGATGTGGATCCAGGAACATGTTGTACTTGGTGAAATAACATTCACCTTTATTCTACATAAGGATGGTCCACCTCATTATGGCTGCCATGATCACATGACCATGACAAATACTACACCCCTGAAGTAATGGGAGTTAACCTTACACAGAACCACAAAAGGCTATTAAAACCTTATTTATAATTGGCCTTATTTCATTAATATTATATTACCTGCAAGTCCATTTTTTAATATATATATACTTTTTTTATATTTGAAGTATACAATTAAGAGCAATTCTTTACAAGTTTCAACAGAAATGACATTAAAGTATACAGCATCAAGATTGGCAGCACACTTTAAAGGATTAGTTCACTTTCAAATGAAAATTACCCCAAGCTTTACTCACCCTCAAGCCATCCTAGGTGTATATGACTTTCTTCGTTCTGATGAACACAATCTGAGAAATATTAAGAAATATCCTGACGCATCCGAGCTTTTTAATGGCAGTGAACGAGGCCAATGAGTATGAGCTGAAGAAAGTGCTTCCATCTACATCCATCCATCATAAACGTACTTCACACGGCTCCAGGGGGTTAATAAAGGCCTTCTGAAGCGAAGCGATGCGTTTGTGTAAAAAAATATCCATATTTAACAAGTTATGAAGTAAAATATCTAGCTTCCGCCAGACTGCCTTCCGTATTCAACTTACAAACAAGTGTCAAACTCTTGCTGTTCAAAACGCTTACACTACGCCTTCCCTATTCAACTGACGGAAAAAAAACGTAACTTCCTGTCACGTTTTTTCTGTAATTTAAATACGGAAGGCGGTCTGGCAGAAGCTAGATATTTTACTTCATAACTTGTTAAATATGGATTTTTTTTTACACAAACGCATCGCTTCGCTTCAGAAGGCCTTTATTAACCTATATGTTTATGATGGATGAATGTAGATGTCTTCAGCTCATACTCGTTGTTCCTGTTCACTGCCATTATAACGCTTGGATGCATCAGGATATTTATTAATATTTCTCAGACTGTGTTCATCAGAAAGAAGAAAGTCATATACACCTAGGATAGCTTGAGGGTGAGTAAAGCTTGGGATATTTTTCATTTGAAAGTGAACTAATCCTTTAACCATATTTTGAAGGCAATGGAAATAATTCTGAAATTACATTTAATCCTACTTAAGGGTCAAAAAAGCACTCTAAAGTTAAACTTTAGAATTTCATTTAATATAAATTTTAACTATATTACATTTTCATTTAATTGTAATTAACACACAATTAAGTCTCTGAAAAAAAACATAATTTTGCATTAATTCATTTAAAGTATATTATTTCTGTAATAAATATTCTAAAATGTACTTCTTTTTCAGAAGAGTGAACTCAAATATTTCTTATCAAATTCTGCCAAAGTCAAATGATCTAATCACAATCATTTTATACTGTGTAGCTGTAAATTATATCAACATTGTCTCATTTGTGTCTATTTTTATTCCTCCTGATGAATTGTAGGAAAAAGGTAATACTTATATGAAACACAATTCCAAACTCCATTATATCTTTTAGCAAACTCTGAGTAATAAAATTTTCTCCCGGGACAGTGCTGTATATGTGTGAAGATAACATGAGGTTCTGGAGAGTGTAACAGTATTAGACAGGCACAGACACAGCGAGAGCTGGAATGTCATCCAGACCTGCAGGGTTTTTCAGTTCCCTAAAGGCCCATGTTCCCACACAGCACGTAAATGAAGCTATCCAAAGGAAGAGTTCACAAAAATAACTTGAGCTCTTATGCGTGTGGGCCCTGCGTGTGTACACATGTGTGAGTGGATGTATTATTCAGCTGATCTCTCACTGATAGAATGTGACTAATACATTCTGTGGAGTTTGACATTACTGTATTTCTTTTCCAGTGGAATGGAAAAAATGGTTTTGTGGATTTGGAATGGCTCCAAAAATTATCTCAGCGGAACATAAATTTAAACATCAGAGTATATTCATCATCTTCAGAGCTTGATTGTCCAGGTGCTAAATAAAGTTCTAAAATATCAAAGCTTTGAAATTAACAGGTGTACGTTCTGAAATACATAATACCCTTAAATGGCCTTAATAATGCATGGGTTACTATTCAACGCAAAGGAAAAACTTGCAGCTTGTTTCAGCTGGTCAGTGTGAATTGGTCAGGCATATGTATGTTTCTCACCTCTGGTTCTTCAGTAGTTCCTGACTCTAAATATATAGAAGTTCATTACAGAGTCTGTGCTACATTCTTCTGAGGTCTGCCCTCTTACCTCTTGCTGTTACACCGGCACACAAACTTGCATCATTCAGACTATATCAGATAACACTGACCACACGGAGTAAAGGTCTGTAGGCTATTTTCACATAAACACTCTTAAAAAGGTTCTTTAGATTTTAAAAATGCTCTTCACACTAAGAAAAAAAAGGGTTCTTTTAAGAACTGTTCACTGAAAGGTTCTTTGGGGAACCAAAAATGGTTCTTCTGGCATCACTGCAAAACCACCTTTATTTTTAAAGGTGCCCTAGAATTTTTTTAACAAGATGTAATATAAGTCTAAGGTGTCCCCTGAATGTGTCTGTGAAGTTTCAGCTCAAAATACCCCATAGATTTTTTTAAATTCATTTTTTTAACTGCCTATTTTGGGGCATAATTAGAAATGAGCCGATTCAGGGTGTGTGGCCCTTTAAATTTTGTGCTCCACGCCCACGGAGCTCGCGCTTGCCTTAAACAACATAAAAAAAGTTCAAACAGCTAATATAACCCTCAAAATGGATCTTTACAAAGTGTTCGTCATGCAGCATGTCTAATCGCGTAAGTACAGTGTTTATTTGGATGTTTACATTGATTCTGAATGAGTTTGA
>RJVU01019258.1:6973820-7040563 GCA_003731715.1 Anabarilius grahami | reverse complement strand
GAAGTTTCAGCTTAAAATACCCCATAGATTTTTTTAAATTCATTTTTTTAACTGCCTATTTTGGGGCATAATTAGAAATGAGCCGATTCAGGGTGTGTGGCCCTTTAAATTTTGTGCTCCACGCCCACGGAGCTCGCGCTTGCCTTAAACAACATAAAAAAAGTTCAAACAGCTAATATAACCCTCAAAATGGATCTTTACAAAGTGTTCGTCATGCAGCATGTCTAATCGCGTAAGTACAGTGTTTATTTGGATGTTTACATTGATTCTGAATGAGTTTGAGGCTATGCTCCGTGGCTAACGGCTAATGCTACACTGTTGGAGAGATTTATACAGACTGCAAGTGTTTAAAAATGAAAATAGCGACGGCTCTTGTCTCCGTGAATACAGTAAGAAACGATGGTAACTTTAACCACATTTAACAGTACATTAGCAACATGCTAACGAAACATTTAGAAAGACAATTTACAAATATCACTAAAAATATCATGTTATATCATGTTGAATAATAATCATGTCAGTTATTATTGCTCCATCTGCCATTTTTTGCTATTGTCCTTCCTTGCTTACCCTAGTCTGTTGATTCAGCTGTGCACATCCAGACGTTTATCCTGGTTGTCCTTGTCTAATGCCTTTCATAATGTTGGGAACATGGGCTGGCATATGCAAATATTGGGGGCGTGCACCCCGACTGTTACGTAACAGTCGGTGTTATGTTGAGATTTGCCTGTTCTTCGGAAGTCTTTTAAAACAAATGAGATTTATATAAGAAGGAGGAAACAATGGAGTTTGAGACTCACTGTATGTCTTTTCCATGTACTGAACTCTTGTTATTTAACTATGCCGAGGTAAATTCAATTTTTGAATCTAGGGCACCTTTAAGAGTGTATGGCTAAATAATTAAATAATCAGAGAGCTAAAAATTGACCCCGATAGCAAGTTGACATTGATACAATGTTGAGTTTTAATCCAAACCATAATTTTGGTAGAAAATGACATCTCAATGTTTAAAGTGTGTTGGATCAGCATTGAAATTTTGATGAAAGTCGACAGCACACAGGGGTGGAGGCAGTGATATTGAACTAACAGTGATAAGTTGATGACCACAAGATCACAGGTATGTATCTCTGCAGAAGACGGATGTTTTTACCTGATTTGCTTGAATCCACTTACGTGGTTTAGGGTGCCTTCATGATTTTAGCAAGTCTGTTGAAAAATGGTTGAAAAACATCCATTGTAGTTTGAAAATGGCCACTGATTGGTAAATGGCCATTTTGGTTTTGCATGTGCACTTCTTAGTAGTTTAACTGATGCTTCCTGCAGAGAAAACACAGGTGCATCATACACAAGAAGTGTTTGTTGAACCACCTGACATATTAACATGACTTATCTGGAGCATTTTCAAACAATGCTGCATCTACCTTATTAATTCTCTGTTCCTTTGTTTTGCATTCTTGCTATTTGCATTTGACTTGTATTTCTTACTGACTGTAATTAGATACATTAATTCAAAAAGCTTTCAAAGTTTTTGAATAACACATGCATTTAACTACATGCTTAAATGCATCTAGCTTCAATTATGTTTGTTAGGAATTTTCCAGATTAAAGTTCTATCAACATTTAACAGATTTCTTGAAGTGCAAGAGACATGAACGAGAATGTCACAATTCCCACATAGCCCATTTTTTGCATCCATTACTCAACGCCCCTTCCCTTCTTTCCTTAGGAGTGAAAGCAGATGAGGATGGACAATTAAAAAAATGAGAAGCACCCTTTTGATAATGCGAACATTGATTATTGAGTTGTAGTCGACATGCAGCATAATCATTTGACCTGGGATTTGATGCAACGCTGCTTTACCTCCTGCTCCCTGATTACTGCTTTAATCATTCATATTCCTGAATCACTACTCCATTCTCCATTCAGTTAAGCCTGTTCACGCTGAAACACAATCACAAAAAACATCTTGTGTCTATGAGAAAGTGACTGACCTGGCTATTTTGTGATATTTAAAGAGATTAAGGTCTATATAAGGTGAATATGCAGTATTAAAGAATTTTTTTATTGGAAAAAACCTAAACTCTTTTATTCTTCAATATAAACTTGTCACTTTGAATACTAAAATGAACTGAGATATAGCTTATGGTAATGGCCATAACTCAGTATTTATTCCTCTTCATGAGGAGTTTAGCTCCAACACACCTGCCTGGAAGTTTTCATTGATTTTAATGACCTTGATCAGCTGGTTCAGGTGTGTTTAATGAGGGCTGGAGATAAACTCAGCTGGAAAAATTGGACACCCCTATATAGTGCTTTNATATAGTTCTTTAAATATATATATATATATATATTTATAATGATACTATAATCTTATAATCATTTGCTCAACACAAAATCTTTTATCTATTTTTGTCATTAATTGTGTTAAACTGTTAAATAAAATAAATTGACTCAACTGCTGGAAAGGTGTCATTTATATTTTAAAAGGGTTTGAAATGGTCAACAATTCGTTGTGGAATCAGTGATGCAGATTCAGTTATTGTGTAAGGCTCAATCAATCAATCACATTACTATTGATTTTTTGTTGTTGTTGTTATTGTTGAAATCTTACCATTGTTTCAACATTAATTGCTTTTGCAAAAGTGAACCAACATCACTTTGCAACGTTAATTCAATGCAATTAGCATTGACACATCAACATCGACTCAACATTGTTTCAATGATTGCTGCTATCTGGGGAACTAATGGTAGGCTAATTCATCTTATCCCCTTAACCTCTTATTTTTCCAATGCATACTACAATGTTCCCAAGTGTTGGTTTTAATGGCACACGTTAAAAAGAACAACCAACATAAAAATAAAATAAACAGATGTATACATAAACAATTTTTATGACCAAAAAAAAAAAAAACTGTACATAAATGCACACATAACATACAATGTTTTATGGCATTTAACGTGTTTTGGAAGCATCAGTCTTACTGTAAAGAAAAAAGGAAAGTAATCACGTGACCCTGTAGCAGCAGCAGGCGTGACGTCACGTAGCACGTCTGATCATCATCGCAGAGGTGAAGTGATCTCTGAAGACATCGAGGACGGTGAGAGCATTTATCTTTTACATATTTGTAATTTTTTTCCTCTCTCCACACTTTTAACACGCACTATATATGTATATATGACGTTATAAATGAGTGGAGGTATAATTTCATTTGTGGCCGCTGAAATGAGGTGGTGCTGCTTGAATAGGCTATGGTTTATCTAATCTGTCTGCTATAGCGTTGATAAATATATTAACATTTGCTCTGATTATGACTTCAATGTTATGTTATATTCGTGTTGAAAACTGAACAGTTGACAGCATTTTAGTGATTAGTGAATTGGAAATCTGCGTTAATCAGTCGAGCATATCAACTAAGGCTACTGTTTAGTGCCGGAATTTGTTAGCGTATTTTATAATTTGATTAAACTCTGCTAAAATGATTGTTAGCACGGGGTAGATAGAGAGAGAAGCGCGTAATGGCGTCCTTCAGAGCTGAAGGACAGACAGTGCTGCAGAGATGATGGATGTTGAGGGATCAGCCAATCAACTCACAGAGATGCGAAAGTCGTTGAGGTTCTTAGCGAATCAGCTCGCAGAGATGCGAGGGATGTTGAGTTCATCAGCCATTCAAGAAGGGATGCTGAGCTTTCAGCCAATCGGCTCTTTGAGATGCGAGGGATGCTGTGCCCAGCCCACAGATTATTTTATTAGAATAGATGCAGCCTTTGTTTCTGTATCAATTGAGAAATTATATTATACAGTTGTTTTATGTCAGTCAGCAAAACAATTTGTGGATATCATAGAAATAATATTGTCAAATGTTCAGTTAATTCTGTGGAAGTTTGCATTTGATCTAAGATAGTAGAATTATGACATTCAAAGAATTTCAAATAACCGCCAATGACTGGTCAAAAGATTGGAATAATTAGGTTTTTTTAATGTTTTTGAAAGAAGTCTCTAATGCTCACCAAGGCTGTGTTTATTTGATGAAAAAATAAGAAATTAATACATTTATTCAGCATTAAAATGATCAAAAGTGATAGTAAAGACAATTATAATATTACAAAAGATTTCAAATAAATGCTGTTGAACTTTATATTCATGAATGTTGGGGGAAAATGTATCATGCTTTCCACAAAAAATATCTATCTATCTATCTATCTATCTATCTATCTATCTATCTATCTATCTATCTATCTATCTATCTATCTGTCTATCTGTCTGTCTGTCTCTCTGTCTGTCTGTCTCTCTGATTCATACAATTTCCTTCTGTTCTCCTGACAGACCTGTAGTATCCAGTGGGATTTAATTCTGAGCTGTGTGTGACTTCCCGTGGCCTGCAGCATCATGGGGGAGTTGTTCCGCAGTGAGGAGATGACTCTGGCCCAGCTCTTCCTCCAGTCTGAAGCGGCCTATTGCTGCGTCAGTGAACTGGGAGAGCTGGGAATGGTCCAGTTCAGAGATGTGAGTGAAGATAGTTTGCTTTCTCTCTCTTTCTCTCTCTCTTACTGCTCTCTCCTCTGTCATATTTTGTCCTCATCATATCTGTTGAAAATTAGTTGCAAACCTCTTTCTTTCAGCTCAACCCTGATGTGAACGTGTTTCAGAGGAAGTTTGTGAATGAAGTAAGACGTTGTGAAGAGATGGACAGGAAGCTCAGTGAGTGAATTAACACACGGACACACGTACTGTATACACCAAGACCAGTGACGATCCTGAGTCCTGAGAATGACTTGCAGCTGCAGAACGTTTCTGATTGGCTTGTTTTCTGATTGGCTAAAATTATGGACAAAGTCAGGTGTGATAGAAAGAACACATATTCCTTTATGTTTACTACTCTAAATCATCACTTACAGAAGTTAAATACCAAAATATTATAAAAAAGATAAATGATAAATGACTACATTATATGTTATGATTTACGATTTTGTTTTTTATATAGGGACCATTTGGGCTAAAAGGCACACTTTGTGCTTCATATAGTGTATGACTGCAGAAAAAAAATTATATCTTTTTATTGAACATTGATGGCGCATTTTGAGGGGAAAGAAATCTTAAAAGTGGTTTTTGTTGTTTAAAAATCATATAATATGGCAAAAGGACCCCAGTATTGATACAAATAATTAGCTAAAGTAATGTTTTGCGTAAAAAATTGCGAAAAATTTAATAAAAAAACAAATATTCATAAAGGTTCTTACACTGCTTGAAAGAGACTTATTATGGCTTTACTGTTGTAACAATAAATATGATATTATATGATATATTAATATCATTTTTAAATATGATTGTTTCATTATAAATATGGTCATTATTTCTATGGTATAAATTATCTATATGGTATAATACATTATATTAACTATCTAAATCTAACCAAGTCATATCAACAAATGAAAATGTGTAGGAAATTGGTGCTATGAATTTTTGTTCCATCCACTGGATTAGATGTAAATAAAATCAAATTTTACATGTATAATTTGCAGTGGTGAAGGGGTCAGCTATATTACATATTATTACATATTACTAAATTACATATTATTATATATTTTTACATAGTAATACATAGTAATCTGGTCGTAGCTGGTCAACTGTATAAATTTAGTAATATGTAATAATTTTTACATATTATTAAATATTACTAAATTATTGCATATTAATAGTAAATTGCTGCTGGTGTCATGTTCTGCAGGGTTTGTAGAGAAGGAGATTAAGAAAGCCAACATTCCAACTATGGACACTGGTGAGAATCCTGAAGTCCCATTCCCACGAGACATGATTGACCTTGAGGTAATTTTACTCTGTCATGCTGCTTAAATAACATATGAGCTCAATTGAATAACTGTGTCAAAAAAAAATGCTGTCATTTATATATAAAAAAAGTAAATAAAAGAAAAAGTGGTTTATTTTTTGGTGGAACATAAAAAGTGAAATTTTGAAGAATCTTAATGCAGCTTTTGTCCATATCACTGTTCATAATGGCCATCGCTGCGACCGAAAACGAATAATTTTCTACTATATAGTGCGTGAAAAACAGTATGCAGTATTTATAGTATTCGAAAAACAGTAGGTGAAAAGTACCCGGATGACTTACAACTTCCGGCGAGATTTCGGACGCAGCTCATGTCTGTCAAGTTCCAAAAAAGTGGTCTGTTTTCATCAGTTTGACAAGTGTAACACACTTTTAAGCAATATTAGAAAAAAATAAACATAAAAGCACATTTTAAAGAGGACCTATTATGTTTTCTTTTTACATTTTCAACTTTCTTTTGTGTGTAATGTAGTTGTTTGAGCATGAAAAAGTTACAAAGTTGCAAAGCACAAAGTCACTCCAAAGGGCGTTTTCCTCTATATCAGTAAGCACTGTTTCTGAACACCCTGAAATGCTTCGATTGTAGTCCTGAATTTTCTTCCAGGAATGTAAACATCACAACATTCCTCATTTAAATAATTCCCATCCAAGGCATATCCCAAAAAAAACGAGGCCTGGTTGAGTTGCTTTAGTAGTGTGTTGAAACTCGCAGTTATGGTAAGGGGGCGTGGAATTTTCGAAACATGCTCGAAGCAATTGACCAATCACAGCACACTGGTTCAGCAGACCAATCAGAGCTCATTTCACTTTTCCAAAGTAGGGGCTTCATAGAGACAGAAACTAAACAGAGCTCCATTTCTCAAAAGCATTGTGAGCTAAGTTGATCGTAGAGACCATTGGTGCCAATGCAGCCCAGAGCGTTATTGACAGACTGGGAAGAGAGGTGCTGCAACAATGTGAAATATGTGAAAAATAATGTTTTTTGAAAATTCAGGCATGAAAACCTATTCTAGTAGACCCCAAAAAACAAATCAAGGCTTTGTAAAAGTGCATAATATGGGCTTTTTAAGCTGTTACCAAACCCTTTCTTCCATCTGATATCTTCACTCAATGGAAAAGTGTCACCTTGACTTGGTTATGTTAGGCTTTGGGTATATTTTAATATTTATATTTTCAATATATATAAAATTTTAATTTATATTTATATTTGATCGCCAGGCAACCTTTGAGAAACTGGAGAATGAGCTGAAGGAGATCAACACCAATCAAGAGGCCCTGAAGAAGAATTTTCTAGAGCTGACGGAACTCAAGCATATCCTCAGACGTACCCAGCAGTTCTTTGATGAGGTCTGACTCTCCTCTCTGGCAATGTGAAAGCAAACCACTGAAAAAAAACTAAAGACCTCTGAGATTAACCCGTTGGTCCACTACAGTGGAAATGTCTTTCAAAGCCACTTTGAAATGTTACATTCAAACCACCTTTGACCCTTACCTATAATTATACCGGACTCTCTTTAGATGGAGGATCCTAACCTATTGGAAGAATCTTCATCCCTGCTGGACCCCAGTGAGGCTGGCCGAGGTGCCCCACTGCGCCTGGGGTGAGTTCCCGTGAAATTTCACAATTCTTGATACCAGTTTTGATACCATTGCAAAAACTAATATTTTAATAACTAAAAAAATGCCTACAGGTATTTTATTATTACGGTCTACATTTACGGCCATTGAAAAGCCAATATCATTCATTTCATATGCTACTAATAACAACACATGTGGTAAAGGCAGATGGAAACACTTTATTCATAGACTAGCCTACAGGACTTGCTGGTCAAAATGCGTCTTATTTAGACTTTTTCTTAAAATTATTGTAATTTTCATTATAGGAGAAGTTATTAGTTTGGTTACAGCTGACCACAGTGAAAGCACTGAAGTACAGAATTTGATACTATCAGTTCTGTAGAATGACTGATATTTTTATTTTTATATTGATTAATAATATTTAGTGTTTTACTATTTAGTTTAGTATTAATATTTAAGAAGTCTTTATAAGAATTTACTTTTATAGTTTGGTATTATAAGTTCATATTTTAGAACATATTTAGCAGTTTTTTTAATCACTAAATTATGTGTGTTTAGGATTAAAAAAATGGGATTGGTGCATACATACTCATGTTAATACTCTTGTACAGTTGTAGGCAAGACTTTTTGTTTATCAAACTTTTGCCTGTGCACAGAGATCTTTCGTAATGTATTATTAGAAGGGAATTCAGGATTAGAGTAAATAACAGATTTGCATTTACTTTAGTAAGTGCACTCTGTGTACTCTGCTGACAATACTGGTTTGTGTACCCTGTAGATTTGTGGCTGGGGTTATAAGCCGTGAGAGAATCCCAACGTTTGAAAGGATGCTGTGGAGAGTCTGCCGTGGAAATGTCTTTTTACGTCAGGCAGAGATTGAGGACCCTCTTGAGGACCCCACAACAGTCAGTCTCTCTTCTTATTCTGAATTATTTTGTGATTAAAGGCACAATAAACTATCAATTAAACAATACAATTAAAATACCCAAAAAACACTAAAACAGGGTTATATATTTTGTTGACTTGTGTACATACATTATCCCAGATGTTTCCAAGAATGTTTAAATTTAGAGAAATAAATCATTTTTACACGGACCGTGTGTTTATCGCCTATAAATGACATCATACCTGCGTTACCCTCAGTTTCCGGTTTTATTTTGTAGAAACCATGGAAACACCAGAGATGCTTTAATATATTATTTGTTTTATTAGACAAGGGAACAACTGTTTGGATACATTTATAGACAGAAAACTATTTATTATCAATCGGTCTTATAGTTTGAATCTCGTTTTCTTGATTTACCACGAGTACAATCTTTTACCATGACTAATATCGATCTAGCTTACTGCAGTGCGCAACAAGTGTCTCATAGCAACCACTGAGCGAACACACAGAGTAACATTATAACATAATTTTCAACACACACAAATGTATCTAATATGATAAAGAGCTCTCCACATACGCTTGACTGGAAAAGCGGAAATGGCGACTGCGGCATAATAAAATTTCCGCTGGTCTCGAGCCGTGTGTTGCACTCGTCTCTCATTAGCAATCGCTCTAGCTGCCTTATTGCGTTCCCACAACACTTGGCCCTGCGCTGCTTCATCCTACAGTAACGTTAAAAATCTCATCCATGAACATGATTTTGACACGAGTCCAGTCCAGATTCTTTTCCACCGGCTGTGAGGTGAAGACCACTTCTCCCATGAATCCACCCTCAATCTCGTCATCAAGCTACGCCTTTTTTTTGAATAGGCGACCTCTAGTGGCGAAAAACTACATAGTGTGCCTTTAAGGCAGTTAGGATGTCTGCATTTGACATTTTATTTACCAGCGTGATAAAATACTGATCAAGTCATGGGTCTTTGTTTGTCACAGGGAGATCAGGTGCACAAATCCGTGTTTATCATCTTCTTCCAAGGAGACCAGCTGAAGAACAGAGTGAAGAAGATCTGTGAGGGGTATGTAGCAGGGTGTTTTCTGATCCTTGATTATTATGATAATTTTATGTAATTGTAATCAAACACTTTAAACTGCTCTCCAGGTTCCGTGCGTCTCTGTACCCGTGCCCTGAGACCCCTCAGGAGAGGAAAGAAATGGCAGCGGGTGTCAATACCCGCATTGATGACCTCCAGATGGTATGCACTAATGCTGTCTAAATAAAGTCATAATTACAGTCCAACTGTGGTTCTCTTTTTCTCATCTTAATTTTGTTACCGTTAAATTCATGCAAAAATAGCATAAAATGCCCTACTTACTTCAAATGTTGATTATACACATTTGCTGTGTTTAATCATATAGGTACTGAATCAAACCGAAGACCACCGGCAGAGGGTTTTGCAGGCTGCTGCGAAAACCATACGTGTATGGTTCATCAAAGTGAGGAAGATGAAGGCCATTTATCACACTTTGAACCTCTGTAACATCGACGTTACACAGAAATGTTTGATCGCTGAGGTCTGGTGCCCCGTTTCTGACCTTGATTCCATTCAGTTCGCTCTGCGGAGGGGAACGGTGAGTTATATTCATTTGTATATTCATTCATAATGATTTCATCCACTGAGATATGATTTATTTTAGTCATTCAATCCACAAATGAAAGCTATAAAACAATATGATTTGCATATATTCACTACAAGTCAAAAGCTCGCACTCAAAGCTTATATATAATTTAATCACAATTCTATTTGTGTAGGAACGGAGTGGGTCCACAGTTCCTTCCATCTTAAACCGAATGCAGACCAAACAGACTCCACCTACTTACAACAAAACCAACAAGTTCACCTCGGGGTTTCAAAACATTGTGGATGCTTACGGCATTGGAACCTACCGAGAGATCAACCCAGGTATTTCTTATGCATTCAAGTACACAAAATAACCATACCTTTACCATTTAGTTTAACGATGTGTAGTTCTTTTTCTCAGGCAATATATTAAAGGTTTGTTTTTTAACTCTTTTATGATTGTATTGTTTCTGTTTTGTTTCTTGCAGCACCATACACAATCATTACATTCCCGTTCCTGTTTGCTGTCATGTTTGGGGACATGGGTCATGGCGTGCTGATGACATGTGCCGCACTTTACCTTGTCATCAGAGAGACCCGTCTGCTTGCTCAAAAGAGTGACAATGAGGTCTCAGCTTATCAATAATTCTTACAAAATCAAATTTGGGCTTGAAATCAAATGTGAAGTTGTTAGTGTATGTTAATAATGAAACTTTAACGGATTTAAAATTGACATTTAAAATTTACAGTATTTTTCTTTTGGGAAAATGGACAAAAGTATTATACACTCACCTAAATGATTATTAGGAATACCATACTAATACTGTGTTTGACCCCCTTTCGCCTTCAGAACTGCCTTAATTCTACGTGGCATTGATTCAACAAGGTGCTGAAAGCATTCTTTAGAAATGTTGGCCCATATTGATAGGATAGCATCTTGCAGTTGATGGAGATTTGTGGGATGCACATCCATGGCACGAAGCTCCCGTTCCACCACATCCCAAAGATGCTCTATTGGGTTGAGATCTGGTGACTGTGGGGGCCATTTTAGTACAGTGAACTCATTGTCATGTTCAAGAAACCAATTTGAAATGATTCGAGCATTGCGACATGGTGCATTATCCTGCTGGAAGTAGCCATCAGAGGATGGGTACATGGTGGTCATAAAGGGATGGACATGGTCAGAAACAATGCTCAGGTAGGCCAATTGGCACTAAGGGGCCTAAAGTGTGCCAAGAAAACATCCCCACACCATTACACCACCACCACCAGCCTGCACAGTGGTAACAAGGCATGATGGATCCATGTTCTCATTCTGTTTACGCCAAATTCTGACTCTACCATCTGAATGTCTCAACAGAAATCGAGACTCATCAGACCAGGCAACATTTTTCCAGTCTTCAACTGTCCAATTTTGGTGAGCTCGTGCAAATTGTAGCCTCTTTTTCCTATTTGTAGTGGAGATGAGTGGTACCTGGTGGGGTCTTCTGCTGTTGTAGCCCATCCGCCTCAAGGTTGTGCGTGTTGTGGCTTCACAAATGCTTTGCTGCATACCTCGGTTGTAACGAGTGGTTATTTCAGTCAAAGTTGCTCTTCTATCAGCTTGAATCAGTCGGCCCATTCTCCTCTGACCTCTAGCATCAACAAGGCATTTTCGCCCACAGGACTGCTGCATACTGGATGTTTTTCCCTTTTCACACCATTCTTTGTAAACCCAAGAAATGGTTGTGCTCGAAAATCCCAGTAACTGAGCAGATTGTGAAATACTCAGACCGGCCCGTCTGGCACCAACAACCATGCCACGCTCAAAATTGCTTAAATCACCTTTCTTTCCCATTCTGACATTCAGTTTGGAGTTCAGGAGATTGTCTTGACCAGGACCACACCCCTAAATGCATTGAAGCAACTGCCATGTGATTGGTTGATTAGATAATTGCATTAATGAGAAATTGAACAGGTGTTCCTAATAATCCTTTAGGTGAGTGTATATTTAGTATACAGGCAGTATGAAGTTGACTAAAAAAATAAAAAAATCCTTTCAATATATCCAGAACTAACTTCCTATTTCAATGTATGTAACATACATTTATATACAAGATGTCATAGTGTAATCATAAAGTCATATTCAGAGGTGTTGAATTTGTATGAATATTTATGATGTTTTATAAGGTCTAACCTTAGTCATATACTAATATTATATATCTATTTCTTTCATCTCCCTTCTTTTGTATGTGTGTAGATGTTTAGCATGATATTTGCGGGTCGTTACATTATTCTTCTGATGGGGATATTCTCAGTGTACACCGGCTTGATTTATAATGACTGCTTTTCCAAGTCCCTCAACATGTTCGGGTCTGGCTGGAGTGTGCGGCCCATGTTTATCCCTAAGGGAAACTGGACGTAAGTTCACAACATTAAGTCTGTTTGAATATAATCAAACAACATCAGCCGTAAAATTTTACTTTGTCAAAAGAATTTATAATGACATTTTTTTGTTTCTGTCTTTGTATTGTATGTGTTTGTTTGTAGACCTGAGACTCTGGAAGTTAACTCAGTTCTCCAGTTAAACCCTTCTGTTCCTGGCGTGTTTGGTGGCCCCTATCCTCTGGGCATTGACCCTGTATGTACTGTATTACACAAAATCACATGCATGCAGTACACACAGACATTAGGGCTGCACAATATTGGAAAAATCTGACACTTTTTCTGCAACATATACAGTATTGTGATATAAAGAAATGCAGGAGTGTTCACCAGACCACATGAAAAGCCATATTTGGAAATAACGAATCAATCAGTGGGTGATTTTGTTGGGGAGTGCAAAATAAAAAATAACATAAGCTGGAAATGTATTTATTTATTTATTTAAAAAAGGATGCAAACAATCCTTTTAGGGCTGAATGATTTGGGATGGGGTTTTAGTTTTTTTGTTCCAATATTAATATTTATGTCTTAATTTCTTAATTTTCAAACATTAAACTATCAAGCTTTTATTTTGATAGGTTGCTGGCAAATAGATGAATGCGCTGCTGGTTTCAGAATAAAACTCGGCAGTTTGCATGAGGGCAGCTTGTGGTGTGGTGAAGCACTGTATCATGGCTAACAAACGTAACATTTTTCATGCACGCACGTGTGCAAAGTTCAACACATCAAACAGCACAAACGAGACCTTCTCTTCTTGTGTGCTTTTAGCCTATAGTTTATTTCTAGTTCTAAAAATGACCAAAATGCAGTTCCCTAATAGCCATCTTTAAACTCAGTTGTAAAATGAAGCATTTATCTTCAACAGATCGTGTGTGAACTACAGAGATGCTGTATAATGCTGTTCTACTAATGTTCCTCTGTTAGATCTGGAATATTGCCTCAAATAAGCTGACGTTCCTGAACTCGTTTAAGATGAAGATGTCTGTAATCCTGGGTGTCATTCACATGTTGTTTGGAGTCACGCTGTCTCTCTTCAATCACCTGTAAGTTTGTGTCCAAATGTGTGTTTGTGTGGAGCAGCTAGAGTTTCATCTACTTCTCTTACTGCAGCTTTTTTTCCGTGTGTATCACAGGTACTTTAAGAAACCTCTAAACATTTTCCTGGGTTTCATCCCTGAGATTGTGTTCATGAGCAGTCTGTTCGGTTATCTGGTCCTGCTCATCTTCTACAAATGGTTGGCTTACGATGCAGCAACCTCTAAAGATGCTCCCAGTCTACTGATAGCCTTCATCAATATGTGTCTTTTCAACTACAACGACCCCTCCAACAAACCCCTGTACAGAGGACAGGTAACGCACACATTTACACAAAAATAATTGTTCTAGATAGATAGAATTCTGGTTAGAACAGGATAGGTTTGTCAAAAGTACCAGTACTTCAGTACCAAGTCGGCATTGAAATGTTAAAAATGTGACAATACCAGCATTTCCCGTAGCATTTTGAGTGCTGTTGAGTAGATTCTGACTAACTTAAACACCTGATTGGCCATTGTGTTCAATTGCTCAACAGATATGTCTGTGACTGGCTGGTGGCTACAATGATCAACGCTTCAAAAATGAAGTTGTGAATAGAAATCTTTCATGCTCTTCTCCAAGCGATACACACAGAAGCATTTGAAAGCAGGCTGATAGACCCCTGATTTCCAATGCTCCTGCTTTCAAAGCGCTTTAAAACGCTCCCGTGTGTTGATCATTGTAGCCAGTCACAGACATATCTGTTGAGTGCGTGAACACAATGGCCAATCAGAGGTGTTTAAGTTGGTCAGAATCCGCTCAACAGCACTCAAAATGATAGGGGGAAATGCTGGTATCGTGACATTTTTTAACATTTCATTACCGACTTGGTACCGAAGTACCGGTACTTTTGACACTCCTAGAACAGGATAGAGTTCTGGTTGAATGACTGGAGGATCTCTTTCTGTGTGTGCATAGGTGGGGATTCAGTGTCTGTTGGTGCTGATAGCTTTGGCGTGTGTGCCATGTATGCTGGTGGTGAAGACTATGGTTCTGCGCCGTCAGTACCTGTGGAAGAAGCACCTGGTATGTTTATTTACTCTAACCAAAAGCCAAAATTCCTCTTTCTCTTTTATTTTCTGTCATTAAATCAGAGGACATGATGTTAAAGGGGAATCAACCCTCAGTGCATACCTTGGCAATAGAATTGCCATTGGCCATTACATTTTTACTTGCCAGACTGTATATACATACATATGAATGATCTGGAATTAATGATTTTTGTATAAATGACTTGAAATATGCTTCTCTTCACAAAATGACACAGCTTTTTACAAAGATACATTCATATGTGATATTATTTGAAAGTTTAAGGGGTAGTTCACCAAAAAATAAAAATTTGTTGTTAATTTATTCACAACAAATCTTTTGTGAATAAATGACTTTTTTTCTTCAGTAGAACAGTAAAGAATATTTTTAGCTGAAACTGTGGTCCTTGGTGATTCATATAATGCAAGTCAATAGCTACCGTCACTTTGGGAGTCAAAAAAAAAAATATATATATATATGAAGAGTTTAGTTCCAAAACGCGATAAACGCTATTTAAAAAAAGTTCCTGTCAAAATCATTATTGTATCTGGTCGGTATTGAAAAGTAATTCATTAATTTTGCGCAAAATGCGATATCAGTCGTGTTATTCTGTCATGTTTTCAGAACGCGATATATACGCTTAACCAATCACAGCACACCATTCCACCCACTGTAAACATTTGAAGGCTTTTTTAAAAAGCTGTTTTTAATACCAATGTACTCGGCAAATGTGTTTATTTAACCATGCGATGGCGCCAGATACTCTTTAATCGGTAATGACAAATAATTTATAACATTAACAAGATGACTCGTTGAATTCATTTTGGGAGCGACGGCTGAATGTATTTTTAGTAAAATGCCTGTATATAAGATAAATATTGGCAAAGTTTAGACTCTGTCATATATGTGAATCGACTTACTTTGTTGTGTATTTTCAATTTGAAAAATAACTTTTATATTGATGGATTAATTGCATTTTGAAAAAAAAAGTGTCATGGATTTATTGCATTTTGGGGAAAAAATTATATGTTTTTATAATAAACTTTTAAAATCAAAATGTAGATTTGAATTTTTAATGTTTTTATAACCAAAAGATGCTATGTGAATGTTTAAAACAAAAAATAGTGGTTTTCATCTTGCCACTTTCTTGGTAAAGAAAACACCTTTTTACTCAAATTAATCAAAATGGAGTTATTGCGTTTTGGAACCAAACTCTTCATATATATATATATACAGGCAAAACAAAATGAATACTCATGGCTCCTGATGATTTTGTCGCCTTAGTTGCCTAGCCCTAACCTCACATATGCAAGTGATTTACTCGCAATGTAGAGGGTTAAGTGGAATGATGAAAGGAATACTTATTTTGTTTCATTGTCCATAACAAAAACTAAATTTGAAATGCTACACAAATATTAGTAGATATGACGAACAAACAGTCCTCTGCTATTGGGGTTTGAAGTTTTATAGACTGTGAGCATTGTGTTTCCTCAGATGTTTTTTAACAGCATGCCATGGGACAAAGCCAAGTACAACAACTTTCCTGAATTTCTTCTTGATAGAAGAGAATTGTGCATGGTTTTTCATCGGAGTATATAGGATCACATGAGATTGTGAAGGAGGAGGCAACTCTGGTTTTGGCCCAAATGGGGCACCTACCATGCTTTAAGAATTTACAGCAGGAGGAATATTGTTTAGTATAGTTAAGAAAAAGATAACAGGCCATGGATAACTTCTGTTCAAAGGACAGTTCTAGCACCGAGAGTACTGATGTTCTCAAAATGATAAAATACTTGATTATTGATTATGATATTATTGTTTTACCAAAATATTTATTGGATTAATGTGGGAAGATGCCCTGAAGAACAAAAATATTTTACTCTTTACCATAATGCACATGGGCATTGATACATTTTTTTAGTAAAACTTAATAAGGCTTAAGTTTATCAATCATAATGTTGAACTAGAATCAGTTCTTGTTCTTATGGGGAAAATCAGAATTCAGCAAGATTTATATATTGTTTTCCATCCAAATTTTGTAAATCCATCCTGAAAGTAACAAAAACACCCCAGAGATTTCAAATGTGTAGGACAAAAGTGTGAATTTCTTATTTTACCTTTTAACTTTTGATATATTTCATGATATTCTATTTTAGGCCTGTCTACCCTTGTGAAAAAGAAGTACACATATAATACTTATCATGGAAATAATATAGAGCGTGCATAATTTTTAGGCAAGTTGACATGATAAGTTGATATTAAGTATATTGATCATATTTTGGTTATATTTTCTAAGCACATTTTACCAATTGAAAACCACATCAATCTTATAATTACTATTAAGATTGTATATAATAATAGGTGATAGATAATTGTTGATGAGGGCTTAAAGTGAAAATGCCTTATATTCAGATGTGCATAATTATTAGACCATTTTTTTTACAGGTAAAATGGGCAACAAAAAAAAAAGATTTAACTTACTCTAAAAAGTCACTTATGAAATGAGTATGATGCAATGATGTAGAAATTTTAAAATTAAGGTGTGACCATTGGACAGCAAAATGCTCGTTGATTCAGCAGCATCACAACAACAAAAAAAGGTTGTGAAAAAGATGCATGTTAACTGCAAAAGTCTTCGAAGAGTTTCTGGTGGTTTCACACTTAATTTTTCACCTTAATTCTTAGTCTTCAATGCCACCGTTTTCCAGAACTGCAAACTACCTCGAGTCTCCAGAAGTACAAGGTGACACGTTCTCAGAGACTTTGCTAAGGCAAGAAATCCTGTCCCCCACTTAATAAGCTGAAGTGTCGTAAAATAGATGAAGACTCTTGAGGTACCAGCACCAGTTCAAGTCAGACAACAGCGGCAGTGGTGAGGGAGTCATGGTATGAGTTGCTACTAGCAATGTGCAAGACAGACCTTTCAGGGTAGGAGATGGACTTAAAATGAACTCCCAAAACTAATAAATTCTTCGTACAGTGGTAATGTCACAAAGATGAAGACAGATGAAGATGATCCAATACAACTAGACTTTAATTAAACATTAAACTCAGGAACTGACGGAATGTGTAACAGTGTGTCCACATAAACACAAACATCGACCGACAACTGAGAGTGCACAGGGAGGAACATAAATACACGATGGTGATGAACTGAATGATAAGCAGCTGTGATGATCAGTGTCCATAGAAACACATGAGTGGCAGGAAACAAAGACAAAGAGCACATGTGTCAGATGGATACAAACTAAATGTCCATGGAAACAGATCTATGAATAAACAAAACTGAATGACAAAACTGAGGACAGCCCATGGCGGAGTTGAGGGAGAGAGGAGCCAAGGTGGAGTAGAGGCTGATGTCAACTGGGGGACATCCGACAGAGGCAGAGCCGATGGATCCCAGGGTGCAGACAGAGAGCCGATGGAGCAGAGAGGCCTAGGCGATGCCGCAGTGACGAGCATCTGAGGTGGAGCCAGAGTGCTCGAGGTCTGAGGTGACACCGGTGTGATGGAGGACCAAGGCATACCCAAAGGGAAGGAGGAGCTTTCTGCAACCATAGGGGTGGAGTAACGGAGCAAAGCAGAAGATCCGCAAGTCCGTGGTGGAGGTGAAGTGACGACTGAGCCGATGGGACGAGGGAACCCGGTCGAGTCAAAAGGCGGAGGGTGTCTGGTGGAGCCAAAGGTGGGAGGAGCCAAGGCGGAGCCGACAGGTCAACGGGCCGAGATGGAGCAAGATGATCAGAGACTGGAGGCGGAGCCACAAGATCCATTCACCCAGGCGCTGATGGTGTTTGCTTGACCTGAGGCTCGATGTTTAAGCATGGCATACCAGGAGATGGTGAAGGGCTGCAAACCTCCAGCAGAGGCGGGGCTGGAGGACTGGCTGAGCAGGGCAGTAATGGAGGCAGATGGAGGCTTGACAAGATCAAAGGTAACGATTTATCATCCAAGCAGGTCCTTGTGCTGTCTAGAAACAGCGATGAAGGTTCCGAGCAAACCTATAAATCACACTTCAAACAGTCCATAGTGCTGCCTAGAAACGGCAATGAAGGTTCTGAGCAAACGAACAAATCACAGTTCATAGTGCTGTCTAACAGCGATGAAGGAACGAGAAATGGGGTGGGAAACGATACCTCTGTACTGAAGTCCATCAGCCAGTCCTCAGTCTCTATTTCTACCATTATACCTTCAGCCACAGATGTCCGGCTGTGTTATGGACCGGGGGTAGACACTCTCCAGACACTGCATGATCGCGATCCTCCAGTTAAGTCTAGAGGTTTTTTGGGAGGTCTACAGTGTGATGATAATTCCCCTGATCCAGAACAATGACTTCAGGGTCTCGTCATCAAAGGGGCTGGTGACGGCAAGATGACAGAAGTTTTCGGTGAACAAAAGAAAATCCAGGCTCTCACGAGAAATCGCAGTGAATTTGGCTGCATAATCCATACTTGGTTGGTTGATCTGATTGGTACACAGGATCCAATACGAAAAGACTTTAATTACACATTAAAAAAATCAGGAACTGACAGAAGTGTAACAGTGTGTCCACGTACACAAACATCGACCGACAGCTGAGAGTGCACAGGGAGGAACTTAAATACATGATGGTGATGAACTGAATGATAAGCAGCTGTGATGATCAGTGTCCATAGAAACACATGAGTGGCAGGAAACAAAGACAAAGAACACACGTGACTGATGAATACAATTTAAAAGTTAATGAAAACAGATCTATAAAAAAAAAAAAACTGAATGCATGTGACAGGTGCAAGAGGAAGTGATGCTGGTCCCTCTCAACCTATCTGTTTATAAAGCCTTTAACAAATCAGTCTTGATGTATTTCACAACACTTCAGTTTCTGATTCTTTTGAAGTTGGGGTTGTGATTGAAAACTTGACACCTTGTACTTCTGGAGACTTCAGGTACGTTGCAGCTCTGGAAAATGGTGGCACTGGAGACTAATGGGTTCCTGATGGTTTCACACCTAATTCTTCACCTTAATTCTTAAAGTCTTTTGCAGTTAATATCTTTTCTTCTTAACCTTTTATTTCCTCCTTGCTGCTCCATTGAGCATTTTTTGTCTAATTGTCACACCTTAAGTTTCCAATTTCTATAGTATTGCATCCTTCTTATGGGCGTTAATTAACAGTAGTAACTAAGATTGATGTGGTTTGGAATTGGTAAAGTGTGTTTGGAAAAAAAAATTATCAGAATATCGACGTGCCTAATAATTATGCAAGAATGTGCTAAGGTGTGAACTGAATGTAATGTTTTCAGACACTAAAATGCTTGTAAATTTGAATTAAATGGGAAAAAAGTATTATAGTTAATTTGTTAAATGCAATTAGCTGAACTTTAGAGTGTTTTTTTACCCTCTTGAGTGGCCCAGCTGCTGTGTGATTGACAGGTATAGCTCCATCGTGTTTGGTAGGTGCCCCAAGCAGCCGTACCAGACACAGCATACACTCGGGCGGCCCATGGCATGCTGATAGCCACACAGACCTTGTTTGTATTTAGTCCCAGATGAGGGAGGCAAGACCTGCAGAGAATCTAGAAACTTTAGAGCAGACAGGCACCAGCTCACCCACCGGACTCACCCAACAGGGCACACAGAAGTTCGGTGGCGTCCGGATCGGAAACGGGCCTACGGAGGACGAGGCAGAGATCATTGACCACGACCAGCTCTCACAGCACTCAGAGGAAGGAGATGAGGTGGGTGGAGTCTGTGATGTCAGCCAGTTGTACATGGTGTATATTCCTTATTGCGTATACATAAAAATACAACTTAAAGGGGTAGTTCACCCAAAAATGAAAATTCTGTCAGCATTTACTCACCCTCAAGTTGTTCCAAACCTGTATACATTTCTTTGCTCTGCTGTACTCAAAGGAAGATATTTGTAAGAATGTTTGTAACCAAGCAGATCTCGCCCCCCATGACTACCATAGTATTTTTTTTTTTTCTATTATGGTAGTCAGTGGGGGGCAAGACCTGCTTGGTTACAAACTTACAGATATCTTCCTTTGAGTACAGCAGAACAAAGAATTGTATACAGGTTTGGAACAACTAGAGGGTGAGTAAATGATGACAGAATTTTCATTTTTGGGTGAACTATCCCTTTAATCACAACCTTGTCACAGCTGAAAGATGTTTTGATAGCACACAGAAAAACATTGCTAGAGTGATGTTTTCTCGTGAGATATTGTATGTTGAGTGCAGTGAGATCTATAGTTTATAAACCGCCACTTAAACGTACTACTTAATAAATGATAGATAGTTAAGTAATTTGTCATCCCACAGTGATTAGGGAAATGTAAACAGTGGAGTAACTTCTCACAGAGACCCTGTTAGCAGCCTGACTCAACCATTCCAAACATACCCACCACTGGAATGTGCAAAATATTTTCATCCCCTGTCTTAACTTTTGACATTGCCCTGAACCGTCTGTTCCATTATGTGCTGAGCAGATTAAAAACAACAAATAATGAAAATACACTTGAATTAATTAAAGCTGCTTTCTTAGTGATATGATGTTTTAGATACTGTGAATGAAAGAATTCACAAATATTACCAGATCTCATATAAGGTACATTAGTTAACATTAACTAATAATGAACTGCACTTATACAGCATTTATTAATCTTTGTTAATGTTAATTTCAACATTTACTAATACATTATAAAAATGTTGTTAACATTATTAAATCCACTTTGAACTAACATGAACAAACAATGAACAAATGTATTGTCATTAACGTTAACGATGATTAGTAAATACAGTATGTATTGCTCATGGCTAGTTCATGTTAATACATTAGTTAATGAACCTTGTTGTAAAGTGTTACCTACATATATATACAGTGCCCTCCACAATTATTGGTACCCTTAGTAATTATGAGCAAAGGCAGCTGTGAAAATAAATCTGCATTGTTTATCCTTTTGATCTTTCTTTCAAAAAATTCACAAAATTATAACCTTTCATTGAAGGAAAAGAATTGAAAGTGGGGGGAAAATCACATTATGAAATAAATGTTTTTCTCCAAAACACGTTGGCCACAATTATTGGCACCCTTTTATTCAAAACTTTTTGCAACCTCCTTTTGCCAAGATAACAGCTCTGAGTCTTCACCTATAATGCCTGATGAGTTTGGAGAGCACCTGACAAGAGATCAGAGACCATTCCTTCATGCAGAATCTCTCCAGATCCTTCAGATTCCCAGCTCCATGCTGGTGCTTCTTCTCTTTAGTTCACTCCACTAATTTTCTTTAGGGTTCAGGTCAGGGAACTGGGACGACCATGGCAGAAGCTTCATTTTGTGCTCACTGACACATTTTTGTGGTGGTTTTGATGTTTGTTTTGGATCATTGTCCTGATGGAAGATCCAACCACGGCCCATTATTGGATTTCTAGCAGAAGCGGTCAGGTTTTTATTTTTTTTATCTGTTGGTATTTGATAGAATCCATAATACCATGTTTCTGAAAAAGATGTCCAGGACCTCCAGCAGAAAAATAGGCCCACAACATTAAAGATCCAGCAGTATATTTAACCGTGGTCATGGGGTACTTTTTATCCATGTGTCCAAAAAGCTCTTTTTTTTTTTTGTTTCATCTGACCATAGAAGCCGGTCCCGTTTGAAGTTCCAGTCTTGTCTGACAACTGAATATGCTTGAGATTGTTTCTGGATGAGAGCAGAAGATTTTTCTTGAAACCCTCCCGAACAACTTGTGGGGATGTAGGTGCTGTTTGATATTTTTTTTAGGCTTTCTGAGATTCAAGACTCAACTAATGTCTGCAATTCTCCAGCTGTGATACTTGGAGAGTCTTTGTCCACTCAAACTTTCCTCCTCACTGTGCATTAGGACGATTTAGACACACGTCCTCTTCCAGGCAGATTTGTAACATCTTTAGTTGATTGGAACTTCTTAATTATTGCCCTGATAGTGGAAATGGGGATTTTTGCTTTAGCTATTTTCTTACAGCCACTTTCTATTTTGTGAAGTTCAACAATCTTTTGCTGCACATCAGAACTATATTCTTTGGTTTTACTGATTGTGATGAATGATTAAGGGAATTTGGCCTTTGTGTTTCCTCATGTTTATACTCCTGTGGAACAGGAATTCATGGCTGGACAATTTCATGTTCATGATCACTCTGGTGTGCTAAAAAAAAATGTAAATATGAATGGGAATATACTTCATTGTATATTTTTATGAGATATTTTACTCATAAAAATTTATAGGGGTGCCAATAATTGTGGCCAACATGTTTTGGAGAAAAACATTTATTTCATAATGTGATTTTTTCCCCCCGCTTTAAATTATTTTCTTTCAATGAAAGGTTAGATTTTTGCTAATTTTATGAATTAAAGATCAAAAGGATAAACAATGCAGATTTATTTTTATAGTCATCTTTGATCATATTTACCAAGGGTGCCAATAATTCTGACCACAACGGCGTTTTGGGGCCTGAAAACGCAAACTTTTGAAAACGTGTTTCAAAGTGCAATTTTTGGAAAATGATAGTGTTATCATCTCTGTGTTAACCAAGGAAATGTTAATTTGTGAAAAAGTTGACATCATGCTCATGCATACTACGTGTTCAGTCTATAGTGTTCAGCCAACTACTGGCTTGGAATGCATAATACAGCATTTTAGTAATTTTCATAGATCCGTTTGAACGGGGATCATTTTGACGCCGTTGTTGTCTGTACGCAAAAAATGCAAAGATTTTGTGGGCAAGATAAAGGGCAATAACTTGACTATTTGAACAAGTAACATGTTCATATAATTTTTTTATGGTGTCAATTTACACCAAGTGCAAAAAGCCTATCTTGTTGGTAGAGGCTATTTAACTCTGCCCACCACTGTCTGATTGAGCCAGACAAAATTACAAAATAAATCCATATAAGAGGAAAAGTGGCATATCAGTTTGGAGAGGAATTTATTTTAAATAAAATTGAAGAAAATATTTGAAAAATGGAAATAAAACTGTTATTTAATAGTGTGAAATAAAGGTTTTAATGGATATTTGAAATCGGAATGTGTGTCTTCGTGTTGATCCGACGGGCTGGCACATCAACCGTGACATGTGCAGCTCATATTACCATGCTCAAAACCATGGCTCCCTTCCTGGACCATCGAGAACACCTTTACTGATCAGATGAGATTCAATATGGTTAGGGGTTGGTCTAGGTAAGGTCTTTAGGGACAGGGACAAGTAATGTCCCAATAAGGCAGCATCCTTATATGACTTTAATAAATATAATCATATAAACTGAACATGTTGTTGTTATTGCATGCTTTATAATATACTACAATACACTGAGGTGTAAACAGTATCTGCCACTATTTACACTGTTTCGCTATTTAAACTTAGTCTAAAATAGCATTTAACGCTATTTGCACCTTTTGTTGCTATGTACACTTAGTGTAAATGGCATCTATTGTTATTTGCACTTAGTGCAAATAGTTGCTGCCTTTTGCCTTTTGTTTGTGTCATCACTATTATTGATGTGTGGTCTGTTTAAGACAGTGGAAAAAGAAATTTAGCCATATGATGATTTAATAATTTTGGAATGCTCTGTAGTTTAGAAACTGTTTTGAAACAGTAATAACTTATGGCCATCCTAATTGAATCTTTCTGTAATTTACGATTATGATGAACATGATGAGTTATGACTGAAGTGAAGGTCTGTGGTATTATCCACACATGGCATTAATTGTTTGTGGTGTAAGAGGATTGCGTAGATCCTCATCTACTGAGATGGAAAAATGAGTGCAAAAACAAGAACATGATCCAGCATGCACATATCAGATTATTGTATATAGCAGTCTATCAGTATAAGGGCTTGGTGCATGTGTGCCAGAGTTAAAGAGAATGCTACACCACACACCTGCTAAAGTTTCCTAACAGATGGCAGTCTTTATTTGTCTGATCTGTAACCTTTGATTGCCTTACTTATTATTCTCATTGGTATGCATTAGAATTTCTTGCCGTTAATTCCACAGTAGTTGAATTAGAAACACTGATATACTATTCTCTCTTGATTTGTTTATCTAAAACTCTGTTTCTCTTTTCAAGCATTCGGAGGAAGAACCGGTAAGAACATTTTCTGTATTGTTACATTTGCCTACATATAATCTTTTTCATATATCATTTACTCATAAAAAGGATTTATAATAAGTATTTATTCAAACGAAATTTTAATTTTATTAAAATGAACAGCTTCTCATAATGATAGATACCCTTTAAATATAAAATATACTCAAAGAATTTAAAGGATTAGTTCACTTTCAAATAAAATTTTCCTATTCAACTTACGGAACGAACGCAGAGCCAGTTTAGTTTTTTTCCGTAAGTTGAATAGGGAAGGCGTAGGACATACAGTGTAAGCTTTTTGAAGAATACGAAAAGCGGAAGCACGTGCAAGGCGATCATTTGTATTTATAAAGCATATACAGTTGTATTTTTTTCCGAAAATGGCCGATCGTTTCGCTAGATAAGACCCTTATTCCTCGTCTGGTATCGTTTAAAGCCCTTTGAAGCTGCACTGAAACTGTAATTTTGACCTTCAACCGTTTGGAGGCCATTGAAGTCCACAATAAGGAGAATAATCCTGGAATGTTTTCATCAAAAACCTTAGTTTCTTTTCGACTGAAGAAAGACATGAAGATCTTGGATGATATGGGGGTGAGTAAATTATCAGGAACATTTTATTTGAAAGTGGACTAATCCTTTAAGTCATTTTCTCAAAATATAAATATCTTTCAAAACTTGTCCAATCAAACATTGAAAACATTGTAACATTCTGCTTAATAAGTTAAATCAAATGGACAAAAAACTGAAAAGGATCTGTCTGCATTCTGCAGTACTACAATAAACACCCCTACAAGTTACGCTTCCTGCAAAGATTAAATTATGTAATGGATGTTGATGTCATGAAACCTACCCTTAACCTTAAACCTAATGCCTTATCACTGTGTGATGATAGTGAAGAGAAAAAAAAGATCATTCTTAAACACACTTACCTGCTGTTTTTTTTAATGAGGCAGTTAATTCTACTCGCAATTGTTATAATGTAATATACTTGATATCGTGTTAAAATACACTAGTGTAAACTATGCACTTTTAGTCACCATAGCCTTGGACTTCAGGTTCCTATGATATCCTGATAACACACCTCTGCTGTAGAACAATGGGAGTGTTACGTCAGGTTTTCCATGATGGCTTTTGAGCCATTCGGCACTCTTGACAAAAGAATCAAGTGGAAAAGGGAAACCAGCCCCTGCCAAGCCAAACTTTACTAGACTTTACAAGTGGGAAGAATGAGTCCTGTGTTTTCCTTCTTGATAAACACACCTGACAGCAATGTTCCCCCAATTGTTTTGCTGACTTTGCTGAGTAAAACCTATTTCTATTGGACAGAACCTTTGACCACCTGAGCAGGAACACCCTATACATATTGATGGACACCAGCTGAAGTCCTGTCTATACATTTAGGCTACGTTTGGATTCCAGCGGACCTTTTATCTTTGTAATCGCTCTGGAATGTTTAAAGACAGGAAACAGATCACTGACATCACAGTCATCACAGCTCTATTGTTCTCAACACTAATGAGAATATTATGATGGAAATTGAAGATGAATTACAGAGCCAGTGTTCCTTAAAAGAAGAATTCTGTTTTCTAATGCTCATTTATCATTTCAGAATTCGATAGCACTTCACTGGCCAAGTATGCTCACAGTCGTGAAAAAATTGACTTCAGTTCAAGAAGCTTCGAGTACTTGCAAAAGCACACTAGTTATGCTATATGCATTTATAATTACATTGTATATAAAAAATGGCAGTCTGATCAAATAATGATTCACATGTAAGTGTTTTAGGTTTATTCACCAGAAATTGGGAGTTTAAATGCCAAGTAGTTTACCCAAAAAAGAAAGTTCTGTCATCATTCACCCTCATATCACTCCCTTAAAACTTTCGTTCATCTTCTAAACAAAAATGAAGATATTTTACTGATATTTGAGTTGTGTGTTCCTCCATTGAAAGTCCATTAACCAAAACTTTGATGCTTCAAAAAAAATTTTTTTAAAGAGATTGTCAAAGAAGTCCATATGAATTGAGCAGTTTATTCGGTAACACTTTACAATGAAGTTAATAAATTAACATTAGTTAGCTACTTTAGTTAACATGAAATAAAAATGAACAATACTTCTACAGAATTGATTAATCTTTGTTAATGTTAATTTCAACATTTACTTATACATTATTAAAATCAAAAGTTATATTTGTTAACAGTTAATGTACTGTGATCTAACATGAAGAAACAATGAGCGACGGTATTTTTATTAACTAACATTAACAAAGATTAATAAATACTGTATCAAATGTATTGCTCATTGTTAGTTCACGTTAGTTAATTCATTAACTAATAATAACAAATGAGACCTTATTGTAAAGTGCTACTGTTTAATTTAAGTCTTTTGAAGAGATATAATGGCTTTGTAGTATGAACAGATTTAATTTTGACTTATATTCAACAAACATACAACCCGAATTCTGGAAATGTTGGGACGTTTTTTTAAATTTGAATAAAAAAAAAGAAAACACAGACTTTCAAATCACATGAGCCAATATTTTATTCACAATAGAACATAGATAACATAAATGTTTAAACTGAGAAATTTTACAATTTTATGCACAAAATGAGCTCTTTTCAAATTTGATGCCTGCTACAGGTCTCAAAATAGTTGGAAGGGGGCATGTTTACCATGGTGTAGCATCTCCTCTTCTTTTCAAAACAGTGTGAAGACGTCTGGGCATTGAGGTTATGAGTTTCTGGAGTTTTGGGGTTGGAATTTGGTCCCATTCTTGCCTGATAAAGGTTTCCAGGTGCTGAAGAGTTTGTGGTCGTCTTTGACGTATTTTTCGTTTAATGATGTGCCAAATGTTCTCTATAGGTGAAAGATCTGGACTGCAGGCAGGCCAATTCAGCACCCGGACTCTTCTACGACGAAGCTATGCTGTTGTAATAGCTGCAGTATGTGGTTTTGCATTGTCCTGCTGAAATACACAAGGCCTTCCCTGAAATAGATGTCGTCTAGAGGGGAGCATATGTTGCTCTAAAACCTTTATATACCTTTCAGCATTCATAGTGCCTTCCAAAACACGCAAGCTGCCCATACCGTATGCACTTATGCACCCCTATACCATCAGAGATGCTGACTTTTGAACTGAACGCTGATAACACGCTTGAAGGTCTCCCTCCTCTTTAGCCCGGAGGACACGGCGTTCGTGATTTCCACCAAGAACGTCAAATTTGGACTCGTCTGACCATAGAACACTTTTCCACTTTGAAACAGTCCATTTTAAATGAGCCTTGGCCCACAGCACACGACAACGCTTCTGGACCATGTTCACATATGGCTTCCTTTTTGCATGATAGAGCTTTAGTTAACATCTGCAGATGGCACGGCAGATTGTGTTTACCGACAGTGGTTTCTGGAAGTATTCCTGGGCCCATTTAGTAATGTCATTGACACAATCATGCCGATGAGGGATGCAGTGTCGTCTGAGGGCCCGAAGACCACGGGCATCCAATAAAGGTCTTGGCCTTGTCCCTTACTCACAGATATTTCTCCAGTTTCTCTGAATCTTTTGATGATGTTATGCACTGTAGATGATGAGATTTGCAATTTGACGTTGAGGAACATTGTTTTTGAAGAATTCCACAATCTTTTTACGCACTCTTTCAAAGCTCTGCCAATCTTTACCTCTGAGAGACTCTGCCTCTCTAAGACATCCCTTTTATAGCTAATCATGTTACAGACCTGATATCAATTAACTTAATTTGTTGTTAGATGTTCTCCCAGCTGAATCTTTTTAAAATTTCTTGCTTTTTCAGCCATTTGTTGCGCCCATGCCAACTTTTCTGAGACCTGTAGCAGGCATCAAATTTAAAATGTGCTCATTTAGTGGATAAAAGTGTAAAATTTCTCAGTTTAAACATTTGTTATGTTATCTATGTTCTATTGTGAATTAAATATTGGCTCATGTGATTTGAAAGTCTTTTAGTTTTCATTTTATTCAAATTTAAAAAAACGTCCCAACATTTCCGGAATTCGGGTTGTACATAGAGCATGTCAAATATGCTAAATGGAACACAATTGTGCTTGTTTGACACAAAAGAACCAATGATGTTTGTTCTCTCATGTCAAACAAGTACAGCTCAATAACGGAATTTTCTTTCTTTTTTTTTTTGTCTTTTCTTTTTTTTTGGCTCCTGCTTTCAAAGATTATTATTGACCCTATTCTGGTTTTCTCTTTTTGTCTGCAGTTTAACTTTGGAGATGTGGCCGTTCATCAGGCTATTCACACTATAGAGTACTGCCTGGGCTGCATCTCCAACACAGCCTCGTACCTGCGACTCTGGGCCCTTAGTTTGGCTCATGCTCGTAAGTGCACACACACACACACATACATAAATATCCACAGCATATCCACTGGTTTGTTGAAATATAACTTTCTCTTTCTCTGTATATCAGAGTTGTCTGAGGTTCTTTGGGGAATGGTGATGCGTCTTGGGCTGTCCTCTCGGAGTGGCGGTGGATTCTTTGGCCTGTCGATTATTTTCTCTGCCTTTGCCACACTAACAGTGTGCATCTTACTCATCATGGAGGGACTGTCTGCGTTCCTGCATGCTCTGCGCTTGCATTGGTGAGACACACACACCAACTCACAGGACCGCGATTTGAGCAGCGTGACCACACACAAATGAAATAATGAATTTATTTTAAAATTTAAGCAATTGATCTTTAACATTTTTGTTGATTTTAAGAAGGCTCTAAAATACCACCTGAACTATATACAGTCAAACCAAAAATTATTCAGACACTAGATATATTTTTTTTACTAGTGGGTGCAGGACATTATAGTTCATTTATGTAAGTGGAGATAGCAAAATAAATTAAACTTTGACATATTATACCCAAAAATTCTTCATACAGTGGACTACCAGTAAAACTGATAAAAATGTGGGACCAAAAATGATAAACTGTATATAATAATAAACTGTAATAATAAATGAAATGTTCAAGGTGTCTGAATACATTTTAGTTTGACTATCTAGTTCAGTCATGAAACTCTAGATGACGCAGACTTTACATGTAATCTGTTAGCAATCACATTATTTACTACATGGCACAAGCTTATTGGCCTCTGCTGCTTCTGCAGCCAATGACATTGCTTTCTCAACATTTAAATATTCTGGTTTAGTGTTCAATGTAAGATGGTCCTGCAGAGGTTAGAATTCCTTTAAACCTTTATTCCTTTATTCCTTTAAAGAATGCATAGCAGATCTAGTCCACCAAGACCTAATACATTAACATTGTCATATCCGTTAACATGCCAAATCTATTTCGAGAGTTGTCATGATTGAAATTATGTTTATGAGTGAATGAAGCTGTACAGCTGAGAGGATAAGTCTCTTCTAGAACATTATTTTAAATAATGATAACTGAATATATTTTATTATTGCAAGGCAGAACTGTCTTTACATTGTCCAAACATTGACTCTAGGCAATAAACTTTTGCAATTAATTCCACTAAAGCTGCTTAAAGGGATTGTAATAAAGACAAAATCCAGACTGCTGTGAATACAAGCTATTCATTCACATAGTGATTGGGGCAGATCTGTCTGCTGAAGATATTGTTTCACAGATTTAATTACAGGAATAACACATAGTCTGATGGCATTGTTTCACCTAGTGCAATATATATAAATTTAGTACATTGATCATTATCAGCAAACTGTGAAAACATGTGAAATGGTCGAAAGTGCTGAATTCTGCTGTATTTCATTATGACGTCTGCTTGTTATTTTATTAAAGTTCGGGAGGAACACGTTCAAATGAATTATCCAATCAGGACGAGAGGAGGCCTTTATATACATTTGCGACTCACCTATGTTCCTTGAGTTTTCTGCATCCCTCCACCAACCCAACTCCTCACTCTCAGCTGGTTACTATCCCAGCCAGGGATACGGGAGAGTATTCTGGGTTCAGGCCAAATTCTGAGCTCAGAGCCCACCCCTCGGACAGCATGCCAAATACACATATTCTTTTACTCTGATTATTTGTAAGTTAAATCCTGAACTCGTGAAATATTTTATTTGTATATTCATTCATTTCCTGGCGACGTCATATATTGACACACACAGCTTGTGTTTGCTATAGTCACAGCAAGACCGACTTTTAGTGAGAGGTGCTAATTGTGGCATTTCAATGTCATTCCTGGCCTGACCCATTTGCAATGTTTTCCACATCCAATGCTTACACAGACATGTTGGAGGTAAATGAGGTTCTGCACTCTTGGTGCTTTTATTTCTTCCATGTGTGGAAAGATGGAAGAGTCTTTTCTCTCTTGACTTAAATATTTACTACAGCAGTGAGACATTCCTCCACACTTAAATGTTTCCTTCTTTTATGTATTTTCTAACTCACACAAACAGGATCAACACCTGAATTTAACCCAATGTAAAATCATTTTTCTAGTTCCATTTGATATTTAAAAGCTTAATATGGAACATAATTTTAAATTTTTTCCATGAGGAACTTCCTCCCTTGGCTCCTCAGAAAATGCCCTTGTCATGCACAAAATCACTCACTCACAGCTTTCTGTTTGATTTCAAAAGTTTGTGTCTGGACATTACCTTCAGTTCAAAAATATGTTCTCTCAACGGCAAATCTAAACACTCTTATCTATGAGCTGCTGATAGTGACGGAATGTGTGATTACAGCTTTTTTTCACTCTTTAACTTTGGATAAACTGGGAGAAATTGAAAAATGTGCCCACTATAAGTAGGAGAAATAGCCCAAATAACAATTTACCCACAAAGCTTAATGGAATGGAAGTTTTAAAAAGGCAAAAATGCGTATATGAAAACAATGAGTAAATATGATATTTGCACAGAACATTCTGAGTATGTTAATAAAGCTGTCTTCAGTCTGATTATAATGTATAATATGTTTATATGGGATTTAAACTGATACAAAGGAAATGTAACAGTTCTGTCAATTAGTTTATCATGGTGTGGTCCAAAGACACGGAGGAGAGAATCAAATTCCAGCAGTCAAAAACTTTAATTATCAGATCAAAAGCATTCAGGAGAAGAATAATATCCAAGACGAGAGAACAACAACTACTCTCCGTGCAATGAGAACCAAGAACTGAAAACTGAGGGGTATACAGGTCCTTCTCAAAAAATTAGCATATTGTGATAAAAGTTCATTATTTCCATAATGTAATGATAAAAATGTAACTTTCATATATTTTAGATTCATTGCACACCAACTGAAATATTTCAGGTCTTTTATTGTTTTAATACTGATGATTTTGGCATACAGCTCATGAAAACCCAAAATTCCTATCTCAAAAAATTAGCATATTTCATCCGACCAATAAAAGAAAAGTGTTTTTAATACAAAAAAAGTCAACCTTCAAATAATTATGTTCAGTTATGCACTCAATACTTGGTCGGGAATCCTTTTGCAGAAATGACTGCTTCAATGCGGCGTGGCATGGAGGCAATCAGCCTGTGGCACTGCTGAGGTGTTATGGAGGCCCAGGATGCTTCGATAGCGGCCTTAAGCTCATCCAGAGTGTTGGGTCTTGCGTCTCTCAACTTTCTCTTCACAATATCCCACAGATTCTCTATGGGGTTCAGGTCAGGAGAGTTGGCAGGCCAATTGAGCACAGTAATACCATGGTCAGTAAACCATTTACCAGTGGTTTTGGCACTGTGAGCAGGTGCCAGGTCGTGCTGAAAAACGAAATCTTCATCTCCATAAAGCTTTTCAGCAGATGGAAGCATGAAGTGCTCCAAAATCTCCTGATAGCTAGCTGCATTGACCCTGCCCTTGATAAAACACAGTGGACCAACACCAGCAGCTGACATGGCACCCCAGACCATCACTGACTGTGGGAACTTGACACTGGACTTCAGGCATTTTGGCATTTCCTTCTCCCCAGTCTTCCTCCAGACTCTGGCACCTTGATTTCCGAATGACTTTGGACCACTGAGCAACAGTCCAGTGCTGCTTCTCTGTAGCCCAGGTCAGGCGCTTCTGCCGCTGTTTCTGGTTCAAAAGTGGCTTGACCTGGGGAATGCGGCACCTGTAGCCCATTTCCTGCACACGCCTGTGCACGGTGGCTCTGGATGTTTCTACTCCAGACTCAGTCCACTGCTTCCGCAGGTCCCCCAAGGTCTGGAATCGGTCCTTCTCCACAATCTTCCTCAGGGTCCGGTCACCTCTTCTCGTTGTGCAGCGTTTTTTGCCACACTTTTTCCTTCCCACAGACTTCCCACTGAGGTGCCTTGATACAGCACTCTGGGAACAGCCTATTCGTTCAGAAATTTCTTTCTGTGTCTTACCCTCTCGCTTGAGGGTGTCAATGATGGCCTTCTGGACAGCAGTCAGGTCGGCAGTCTTACCCATGATTGCGGTTTTGAGTAATGAACCAGGCTGGGAGTTTTTAAAAGCCTCAGGAATCTTTTGCAGGTGTTTAGAGTTAATTAGTTGATTCAGATGATTAGGTTAATAGCTCGTTTAGAGAACCTTTTCATGATATGCTAATTTTTTGAGATAGGAATTTTGGGTTTTCATGAGCTGTATGCCAAAATCATCAGTATTAAAACAATAAAAGACCTGAAATATTTCAGTTGGTGTGCAATGAATCTAAAATATATGAAAGTTTAATTTTTATCATTACATTATGGAAAATAATGAACTTTATCACAATATGCTAATTTTTTGAGAAGGACCTGTATATGCATACGGGCAAACAAGGAACTAAATGAGACACCGGTTGAAAATAATAGTTTGCTATAGAGACAAACATAATAATCATTTACTAATACCAGGTACACACTGCATGATTTTCAAAGTCGTCGGATCGCTGTTCTTCTTGCACTACACAACTGTCTGGGGTACTGTCTGGATTTTTTCCAGTCTCGCGCAAGAACTCACGTGAACAAGCATTGATTTGCTTCCGATTTCGGCAATTGTCCGTGATTTCCACAAAACTGTCGGCGAGTGAAAATCGGGGTTAATAGAACTTTCTATTCATCAAAGACTTTAAAAAAAAAAGAAAAAAGTAAACTTCCTTTTCAGAAAAATATTAAGAAACAAATGTTTTTAAGCACCCAATCAGCATATTAGAATGATGGATGGATGATGAAGGATCATGTGACACTGAAGATTGGAGTAATGATGCTGAAAATTCAGCTTTGCCATAGCAAGGAATAAATGACATTTTAAAATACACAGATCAGGCATTCCTAATATTGTGTTGGTCCCCCTTTTGCTGCCAAAACAGTCCTGACCCTTCAAGGCATGGACTCCACTAGACTCCTGAAGGTGTGCTGTGGTATCTGGCACCAAGATGTTAGCAGCAGATTCTTTAAGTCCTGTAAGTTGTAAGGTGGGGCCTCCATGGATCGGACTTGGTTGTTCAGCACATCTCGCAGATGCTTGATATCTGGGGAATTTGGAGGCCAAGTCAACACCTCAAACTCTTTGTTGTGCTTCTCAAACCATTCCTGAGCCATTTTTGCTTTGTGGCAGGGCACTCTATCATGCTGAAAGAGGCCACAGCCACCAGGGAATACCGTTTCCATTAAAGGGTGTACATGGTCTGCAACAATGCGTAGGTAGGTTGTACGTGTCAAAGTAACATCCACATAGATGGCAGGACCCAAGATTTCCCAGCAGAACATTGCCCAAAGCATCACACTGCCTCCGCCGGCTTGCCTTCTTACCATAGTGCGTCCTGGTGCCATGTGTTCCCCAGGTAAGCGATGCACATGTAAAAGAATATAAAAGAAAACGTGATTCATCAGACCAGGCCACCTTCTTCCATTGCTCCGTGGTCCAGTTCTGATGCTCACGTGCCCACTGTTGGTGCTTTCCGTGGTGGACAGGGGTCAGCATGGGCACCCTGACTGGTCTGCAGCTATGTAGCCTCTTACGCAACAAACTGCGATGCACTTTGTATTCTGACACCTTTCTATCAGAACCAGCATTAACTTCTTAAGCAATTTGAGCTACAGTAGCTCTTCTGTTGGATCGGACCACACGGGCCAACCTTCGCTCCCCACGTCCATAAATGAGTCTTTGCCTCCCATGACCCTGTCGCCAGTTCACCACTATTCCTTCGTTGGACCACTTTTGATAGATACTGACCACTGCAGACCGGGAACACCCCACAAGAACTGCAGTTTTGGAGATGCTCTGACCCAATCGTCTAGCCATCACAATTTGGCCCTTGTCAAACTTTCTCAAATCCTTACGCTTGTCCATTTTTCCTGCTTCTAACACATCAACTTTAAGGACAAAATGTTCACTTGCTGCCTAATATATCCCACCCACTAACAGGCGCTGTGATGAAGAGATAATCAGTGTTATTCACTTCGCCTGTCAGTGGTCATAATGTTATGCCTGATCAGTGTATATTACAATAGAAAACTGTTATTTTAAATTAGAATATTATTTCACAATATTACTGTATTTTTAAATAAATAATTGCTGCCTAAATGAGCATAAGAGACCTTTTATGCTTTGCAAGCCTATGTGTGTTTTAGTGCTGCCAGTGCGTGTCTGAATGAGACGGCATGAGAGGCATTTTGGCCACTGATAGCTGCCACAGTATAGCAGACTCCCCACCGACTGACACATTCCTCACATGGTCATAAAGCCCAACACCGATTCTCTCTCTTTTACTTCAGCACCATTTTGCTTTTGAGGAAATAACCACAACATACTTTAAATAAATAAAGATGCAAGTACAATGCTGTCAACAGGAATCCACAGGTGTTTTTTACATTAAATGTCCTGCTCTGACATTTGTCTTCTTTTGTCCTGTCTTTCCTGTCATTTAGGGTGGAGTTCCAGAACAAATTCTACACAGGACAGGGCTTCAAGTTTGTCCCGTTTTCCTTCGAGAGTATCCTGGAGGGTCGATTTGATGAATGAGCTAACTCCATCAAATTTTCCATCAATTCCCACTTCTGCATGGATCCTGTCTCACCCTGTCCTCTTCAGGAGCAGTGCTGTCTGGTGAAGTGTTTGTAAAATGTGACCCCTGACCTCTAAATGCACATTTTCCAAGGTGTTTTTGAGATGTGGTGTTCTGTAAGCCTTTCTCCCAGAATTTTTGTCCAACTTTCTGTAAACGGTCCCTCAAAATAGTGTATCAACTATAATGGATGTATTATATAGATATAAATCAACCGACATGTAAAAAGTCTTATGCTCACACAGTGACCTAATTGAAAAGTGTAACGAGTCCTGATTGGAAATCTAGATTGAACAGCTTAATGAATTATTTTGAATCATTTTATAGACTGCACTCAGAAAGAGCCACGTCTAGATAATGATATATTGTAGAGCAGAGCTGGAATAAAACATATGTTCACTATA
The DNA here is from genome assembly GCA_003731715.1 of Anabarilius grahami. Classification (NCBI taxonomy): domain Eukaryota; kingdom Metazoa; phylum Chordata; class Actinopteri; order Cypriniformes; family Xenocyprididae; genus Anabarilius; species Anabarilius grahami. Next base: position 7,004,628 of record RJVU01019258.1, on the reverse strand, counting down.
GAAATTTTCATGACTTTTACATGTTTAGATATATCACAGCTAACCATGAAAACCTGTATTTACATCTTAAACCATCAGTAAGCCTATAACCTTTATGGTTAAATGGCATGATGGATCAATAGATAAACACTAATGAATGTTGTGGTTTCCCTGCTGATGTTATTTTGCACCTGTTGTGTCTCTCCACAAACCATTCTACTGTATTCGTGTTGTTTTGAAGAGGCAGATGAAATAGATGGTTTCAGGGAAATCTCAACCTTGAGTCAAACTAGTTCTCAGTTGATCCCACATGTTGCAGCTAGTCATAAAAAAGCAACATTTAACAGAGTAAAGGTTAACATCCTGTTACTGAATTAACAGCAATGGATATACATATCACGAGGCAGCTAGTAAAAGGTGTCAATGTCTGATGGACAGCTTTGTCTTGCTCAAAAGTGAATCATATCAATGTGGAAATAAAATGGAAAAGATTCAATTATTATCTATTTATTTGTTGCAGTGTTTTATTGTTTTGCTGTGGTGATGTGGTAAGTCCTTTACATGCAGAAAAGAGTGTTTGTGCATGAATTAACATTTCAGTAAGGCTTATACAATCAAAGATGTTTGTTGTTCATTGTGAAACCCTGTTCCTCTAAATTTGACAATTAAAAATCTGGGGACAATAAACTCATGTCAGTGTTTATTTTAGATCTAAGACACTTTGTTCTCTTCAAAAACACATTTGATCATTGGTTGGTTCACCCATCGAAGTGCACACAGAGCACTGGGTAGCCCTTATTGCAGCGGTGTCTGGGGAGCAATTGGGGTGCCTTGCTCAAGGGCACCTCTGTTGTGGGTAAAAGAGTGTTGTGGAAGACAGCACTGTTCATTCACTCCCCCCACCTACATTTCCTGCTGGTACTTAGACTCGAACCTTTGGGTTACAAGTCTGACTCTCTAACCACTAGGCCACAACTGCCTCGTTTTAAATGAAATCTGAGATTTCTGTCCCTCCACTGTCCACACAACTACCACTTATTGCTTCAAAAAGTTCATAAAGAGATAGTAAACCTAATTCATATCAAGCAGTTGTCCACATTTTCTGCAGAGACTCATTTAGTCATTTAGCAGACGCTTTTCTCCAAAGTGACTTACAAACGAGAATAGTAGAAGCAATCAAATCAACATGAGTATAACAGTATGTAAGTGGTGTGTCAAGTCACAGTTTCATCAGTAAAATGCTCATAGCAAGTTTTCCTTTTTTTATATACAAATACATGGAGAAAGAGAATAGAAATCAAAAAAGAAAAGTAAAATATAAATAAAAAGTGCTAATATTACTGGGTCAAGTGTTGACGAAAAAGATATGTCTTTAGCAGTTTTTTGAAAATGGCTAAGGACTCAGCTGCTCGGATAGAGCGTGGTAGGTCATTCCACCAGCCAGGAACAGACCAGGGCCCGTATCCCTAAAGATTCTGAGAATCCTCTCAGAGAGCTCCTAACTTAACCTAAAAATTCCTTGCCAGGAGTTTTAGCTTAGAAGTGATTCCAGAACATTTTCAGTGAACTCTGAGCAAGGAATGGATGGAAAATCCTATCTTAGGGAGGAGGTGTGGTTGACCCCGTTGCTAGGTATGAGTCATCATTTCAAAAGCCGTGATTGGTTGATCCTACAAGTTTGATGAAAATGAACTTTTGGTGATAATGAGCAAAGGATGTACCCTCAAATCAATAAACATAATTATACACTCTAATCTTATGCAGACTGTAATTGTAAATAATATTTCACATTCAAGAAAATATCTGGAAAATGAATAGTAAGCTGTAGGGGTTATAGCCTAACATTAGAATCTAAAATATGTGAAAACTTAAGCTCATTACACCCTGTTCAAATAATGATTCCTGTCTTATTTGCTCAGATTAATATCCTAGCTGGCATATTTTGTACTTTCACTCCCATATGGACCCCATTGAAAACAAGATGGCCTATCTCAAGGGGCTGTCCTTAATGAAGTAGAAATTACAACGTTACAACTCAGTGTGGTCTTAACGAGGGTAACACGGCTCAGCTTTTATCAATGTCTGTGATTGCTGGCTGGTCTATTTATGAAGGCTTGTTAACAAATATCCTACAAACACAGAAAATGGAGAAAAAAAGGAATCGCAAGCCGAACTGGACTGAGGAGCAAGGTTTGTTGCTGGCCCAGTTGGTGAAGTAATTGCATCTCTAAGGAGATCCACCACAAACATGATTCCTGCACGATCCAATCTGTAGCGTCTCAATAATTCCCTGTCATCCAGTGTTTGCAGGACATCTCTCCTGCCTCCTCTGTTGGCCATTTTGTGCAGCTGCTTAGGGGAACTCCTAAGCCACTAAAAGTCCTCTTCCCTGCTCTTAGCAGATCTCGCCTTAGGAGCCCTTTTAAGCGCTAGGAATCTTGAGGAATAGCTTTTATATTAACTGGGATTTTCGTGTCACTTTTAGGGGAAATTCTAAAAAAACGTCATGACTCTGAGAATTTTCTTAGAATTTGGCCGCTAGGAGCCACTTTTTGCACAAAAATTCTTTAGGGATACGGGCCCAGGAGAAGGTCCGTGAGAGTGTTTTTATGCCCCTTTGGGATGGCACCACAAGGCGCTGTTCACTTGCAGAACGCAAGCTTCTGGAGGGTGCATAAGTCTGAAGTAGTGAGTTTAGGGTATAGCGGTGCAGAGCCAGTGGTTGTTCTGTAGGCAAACATTAGAGCCTTGAATTGGATGCGAGCAGCTATTGGCAGCCAATGCAAACTGATGAATAGAGGTGTGACGTGCGCTCTCTTCGGTTAATTAAAGACCAGTCTTGCTGCAGCATTCTGGATCAGTTGTAGAGGCTTGACAGTGCATGCTGGAAGGCCTGCCAAGAGAGCATTGCAATAGTTCAGTCTGGATAGAACAAGAGCTTGGACAAGAATTTGTGTGGAATGCTCCGATAGGAAGGGTCTAATCTTCCTAATGTTGTACAGGGCAAATCTTCAGGACCGGACCATTGTAGCGATATGATCTGTGAAGCTTAAACAATCATCCATCACCACTCCAAGGTTCCTGGCTGTCCTAGACTCGGTCGCTTTATATGATGAACATATTGAATTTAGGCGAACATAAACAGAAGCTCAACCGAACCTTCTTGATGTGCAAGAACAAACCTCTGGTTTTTGCAAGAGCTCAAATGTTCTGCGTAACACATGAACCTCATTGGTTCTCATTGATTTACCAAATCTGATGTGTGCGTTGATGAATGTTATGTGTATAAAAGCCTAAATTCAATCTGTTCTTCATATAAAGCGATCGTGTCTCTTCAGAAAATTTGAATAAAAACCACTCGATTCATATGGTTAGTTTTACAATCTCTTTATTAACTTTTTGAAGCATAGAAGTGGTAGTTGTGTGGACTGTCAATAGAGGGACAGAAATCATATTTTATTGAAAATATCTTTATTTGTGTTTAAAGATGAACGAATGTCTCATTGGTTTGAACGAAATGAGGGTGAGTAAATGACAGAATTTACATTTTTGGGTAAACTAACCATTTAGGGTCATTTGGTGTTGTGAGAGTGGCATATTTATTATATTTGTTATAAAATCAGATAGATAGCATATATGGATCTGATCTAATTAATAATAAATAGTTTTAATTAGTTTAGCATTAAAAATAACGGAAAGTTCTCTTGTTTCTTGACCCTGTGGCCATGGAAGATATAGATAGAAACGCCTCTTAAGACAATGAATAACTTAATGAATGCACCAGGCTTTAAAGCTCTAGTGGCTCCAGATTTCCTCCATGTTTGTGTCCAGCTTCCTGTTCGTGCAGATGGAGGAAGAGAGGCAAGCATGGATGGAAAAATGAAAACTTTGCTCTATGAACCCTTTCCTACTATTTAATTGTGAAATTCACACTGCATTCTGCTACTGCAATTTTTTTAGTAAGTTTTACATGTAGCAGAAATACCCAATACTACTAAAAACAAATCAGATGAGTTATACTAAATAAGCAGGTACAAGCTTAATCTGCATGCCAAACTCCACAGAAAGTGATTTCAACAGAAATTAAGCATCTATGCATTTATTACATATATTGTCTGATCAGATTATGCATTTGGTTGTCAGTAAGGGTGTACAATAGTACTCTCAGCTCTGTTTAGCACATTTACCATGTTTAAATCCTTTCCACAGATGTTCCTCCAAAATCAGCACAGAAAATGCACAAAAGTCTGCAGATTATATCTCAGTCTACAAATAAGTAAATATTTCCAATACTGTTCCAATTTAGCTTTTAACTGTTTTCTTTCAAAGAAGAAATTCTTACACTTTGAATTCAGACTTCTTATATACAAATACCTGAAGTAAATGCAAATAATCATTTGACAACAAAGGACATATGTTAAATTTTCAAATGACAAAAAAAAAAAAAGATATATAGGCACAAAAGCTGTTCTCAGCTCAAGTCATCTCAATAAAGTTTGGGGATAGAAAGCAATAGCATCCACCTGCTTTTTTAGAGGCCTTGACTCCAGAAGTATTTTTCCCATTTATTTAAAGCTTAATATAGAATTGTTACTCATCAACCATATCAGAGATGAAGAAGAACATCACGAACTTTGATTTAAAACAAATGCACAAAACTTTACTTAAATTCTTTGAGTCAATGAAAGACACATTCTCTGTTGCAGTGCAACGAACAATGGTATAACTGAAAACAACAGATTTAAAGTAAGATTGCTCAATTAAACTATATTGAAGTATTGATATAGTTTAAGAGTTAATAGAAGTTGGTAGTCCCTGCAGAAATTTTTGCTGGTAAAAATTTGGCAGGTAAATCTCAGAGCTCATGATTTTTTATATGTTTTTTAGAGAACTGTTCTTCTATTGCCAAACACATTAAACATGTAACCCTATTTTATTGTAATTTTTACCCACTTACAGGAAACTACCATAGAGTTGTAACTTGCTATTCACTTGCGCCCACTGCTGGATAGTCAGGGAGGTGCATAGCTTCTCCTTTACCTTATTTAAGATGACACATATTGTTGGCTGTGTAAAAACCAAAGAAAGCATACTTAAAAAATTATTCTCGCTTTTTAGTTGCTTTTACTCTTTTTCCATCGTGTATATGGCTATGTTATGTTTTTTAATCTAATCCAGTTTTAATAGGCTACTGAAAGTACTGAGAGAATATGATGTTTCAATTTTTCATCCAGGCATTTAATTTCAGCCTGTTACAGGGGTTCGACAAAATAATGTAAACACCTGGGAAATATGCAATATTTATTTTTTAAGGTGTTTTACCAGATTTTGCCTTTAATACAGCTTCTTATCTTATTAGAATATATCAATATATAGAATATATAAGTTCATCAGAACATCTGCCAAATGATTCAGAGATGTTGAAGGAGGGAATCTGCTTCTCACTCTTCTCTCCAAAACTGCCCACAGTAATTAAATAATATTGAGGTAAATTCAGGTGATTAAGCTGACTGTCACGTGTATGTTCTGTTTTGTTTCTATGGTTGTTAGCTAGCTCCCTTTTGATACGGTTCACTCGCATTGCGTCAGTTTTGTTGCTCCTTCAGAGTGAAGATCATCTCGCTTACTCCGAGAACAACACAGAATTCTACTCTCCACCATTCTCTTTCTCTCAGATGAGACAAAGAAACAACAGAGTTGCAGGGCTGAGCAGACAGGATTAAGTAAGCTCACACTGGTCCATATCCCACTTATCTCACTCTCCCTGCAGGAAGGGGATTCCCCAGTGCTTCTCGCTCTGTAAGAGCAAGTACTACGCTGACAACACTGCAGCAGATATTAGCACTGACAGCTCAGCAGCTGAGAATGACACTTCTCTCCTGTGACTATCAGGTGAGACTCATAGAGCATATCTCACTCTACAAGAGCAGGTTTCCATGCCAATGCCCATGCCAAGCCATGTTCATCAAAGACAGATGCTCTCACAGATAAGAGTTTCACCTTGCTGTGCTCGCTGGCTGCTTTCTCTGAGGCCGCCCCCACACTACATAAAATGGCGATGCTTCAAGTTTATCAAGCCAAGCATCTCCATGACAAGTCTGCTCAACGAGTCTGGACCTGACCCTGTGATGTTCAAAGAGCTGCACAGCACCACAGACTCGGCCCTGCACTCTACCAAAGCCAAGTTATAGACTGTGACCAGCCTAGTAGTGCTTGAGCTCCACTTATGGCTCAGTCTCACCGAGATTAAGGACGCTGACAGGCAGAGCCAGCTTCTTCTCTGCCTCCACTTCCTCTAAGACAGCCCAGTCAACTCAACAGCCTCAGAGAAGTAGTCCTGATGCCTCAGGATGGAGGAGGAAAGGGTTAAGTCCTGCAAAGGCTGGATCACCCTCAAAACATGCCTGTCTTCCAGCCATCTCTTCAGTTCAGGGCACTGGAGACGATCTGAAAAGACAGTGAGTCAGGCTTTTACAGCAGCTACTTCCTCGACAAGAAAGATGGTGGCCTGAGGCCCATTCTCAATCTGAGACGTCTGAATCATGCCCTCATAAGATGGCTGTTCAGAATGTTAACTATGAAAAAAATCCTTGAGCAGATTTGCCCCAGGGATTGGTTTATATCAGTGGATCTGAAAGACACTTACTTTCATATCCAGATAACCCCCATCACAGACCGTTCTTGAGATTCGAGGGGGTGACATACCAATATACAGTCCTTCCATTTGGACACTCTCTAGCTCCACCTACTTGTACAAAATGCATAGACACAGCTTTTTCCCCTCTGAGACAGATGGGAATCCGCATGCTCAACTACCTTGACGATTGGCTGCTTTTAGCCCAGTTAAAACATGAGCTATGTGCCCACAGATCCCTGCTCCTCAGTCATCCGGAGAACCTGGAGTTTAGAGTCACTTTCATTCCTGGGCGCGGTCTTCGACTGATAAAATGCAAGCTTGCCTATCACAAGAGCGTGCCCTGAAAATCACGAGCATGGTCGTGAGCCTCATTCAAGGTGCAGTCTCTTTTCCCCCTTAAGAGGTTTCAAAAGCTATGGGCCTAATGGCAGCCTGCTCAATATGCAACCACTCCAGCTTTGGTTAAAAGGCCGTGTCCCACCTCATGCGTGGCACACGGGCCAACACACTCTCAGGGTGACCCACGGCTGTGTCAAAGCCTTGATCCCTTGGCAGTCATCCCACTCTTATCGGAACGGGATAATGCTGGGCTCTGTTTCCAGGAGGAAAGTGGTCCTGACAGACACCTCCAAGACAGGCTGGGGCACCCTGTGTGATGACAGAATAGCCTTGGGCTTCTGGGTGACTCCTTTGATGAAGTGGCACATCAACCATCTAGAAATGATGGCGGTAATTCTGGCCTTCAAGGAGTTCCAGACGGAACCCAGATCTCATTATGTCCTGGTCCGCTCAGACAACAGAACGATGGTTGCCTTCATAAACCACCACAGTTTCTCAAAGGGGCTAGAAGGTTGAATCTTCCACTCGCTCTTCCGGTTTTGAAGCAAAGACTTTCCAGATGGATTGTGGATGCGATGTGGGTGCTGGCTTACAAGTCTGTGGACTTGTTGTGATCCTTAGGAGTGAGGGCCCATTCCACTAGAGGTATGGCTTCCTCTTGGGCATGGTCCAGCAGAGTCTCTATAGCAGATATCATATCTGTGCGGTGACCGACTGGTCCTCACCATCCCCTCTATTCAGATTTTACAATCTGGACATCACTGCTCTTCAAGCATGGGTGTTGTCAGTCTGAAATACTTATGTGCTATGTAGCAGGCTCCGACTGGATTCTGAACCTCTCTTTATTTATGATCATAACATTATCTTTTACCACAATTAACAAGCCTTATGCTTCAGACTTACTCTCTCTTCTAGCCTCATTCGATCTCATATGGCTCATCACCACAGGTACCCACAAATCTGGCAACTAACTTGAAATGGCACAAATCCAAAGACCCATCTGACCTAGGTAGGTATCAGTCTCTGCTCTCATCCTTTTCTGATTAAGTTCATGCTGCTAAATCTTCATATTTCCGCAACAAGATCAACAGCGCTTCAAACACACGCACACTTTCAGTCAGTTCTCAGCTCCACACACACAGGAACTCAGTCCAGCCACATCCACAGCCACAAATCTTCTCTCTTCTTTCTCTTCCCTCACTGAGGCAGAAGTATCTAAACTTCTACTCTCCAGTCATCCTACCACCTGTTCTCTAGATCCCATCCCCTCACACTTTCTACAAGCCATCGCTCCTACACTTCAACCAGCACTCACACTGGATGTCAACCTATCTTGTTTCAAGAGCGGCCATCAATCGAGACTGCACTATTGTCGGTCACTGAATCCTTGCGGATTGCAAAGGCTGATTCCAAATCATCAGTTCTCATTCTGCTGGATCTATCTGCTGCCTTTGACACTGTGAATCATCAGATCCTTCTGTCCACCCTCTCATCACTGGGCATCACAGGAACTCCACTATCCTATCTCACAGGTAGGTCTTTCAGGGTTGCCTGGACAGGGGAGGTATCCAAAGTACATCAAACTGATCATGGGGGTTCCTCAGGGTTCAGTGCTTGGACCCCTCCTCTTCTCCATATACACTATATCACTGGGTTCCATCATACAGTCAGATGATTTCTCATACCATTGCTATGCTGATGACAACATGTAGCTCTTCCTTTCATTCCATCCAGATGATCCCACAGTAGCTGCACGAATCTCAAGCTGTCTGGTGGACATCTTGGAATGGATGAAAGAACATCACCTGCAGCTCAACCTGGCAAAGACTGAGCTTCTTGACTTTCCTGCCAATCCGACTCTACAGCATGATTTCACCATCCAACTAATCAATTATCCCATCAAAGTCGGCCAGAAATCTTGGAGTAATCTTTGATGACCAACTAACCTTGAAAGACGACATTGCAAAGACAGCTCGGTCATGCAGATTTGCACTACACAACATCAGGAAAATCAGGCCTTTTCTAATAGAGCATGCAACCCAACTTCTCGTCCAGGCCCTGGTCATGTCTAGGCTTGATTACTGCAATGATCTTCTGACTGGACCGCTATCATGCACAATCAAACCCCTACAAATGATTCAGAACACTGCAGCATGTCTTGTCTTTAATCAGCCCAAAAGGGCCACACCTCTCTTCATCTCTCTGCACTCTGCTCGCATCAAGTTCAAGGCATTGACGCTTGCTTACAGATCTACCACAGGCTCAGCACCCTCCTACTTCCACTCACTCTTACAAGTCTACATCACTACCAGAAACCTGCGATCACTAAATGAGCCAAGGCTCGTGGCACCATCACAGAGAGGCACAAGTTCACTCTCCAGAACATTTTCATTCACTGTTCCTTGCTGGTGGAATGATCTCCCCGCCTTCATCCAGAATGCAGAATCCCTGGCAATACTAAAAAAGAACAGCTGAAAACTCATCTCTTTCGTGAGCACTTAACCTCATCTTAAAAAAAAGAAAAGCTTTCACTTCCTCTATTCCCTCCCTATTCTAGCTTATGTTACTCTAAGCAATGTCTGAAACCTGTATTGTGAGCGCTTCTTGTGTCTATTGCCTCTTCACAATGATTTGCTTGTTGTATTCCTCACTTGTAAGTCGCAATGGATAAAAGCGCCTGCAAAATGAATAAATAAATGTATAATCCATGTATTTCAATCAGAGTATAATACAGAGCCATCATATAATAATAATGTGGTAAACACAGAAATTATGCTTATAATTTGTGAACACCCCCTCCCCCCCCTAAAAGAAAGTACAGATGCAAGTTTTGCTTTGTTATATTGCTATTTAATTTCTACTATTCTACTTACGTAACGAATGCGGCGCCAGTTTCGTTTTTTTCCGTAAGTAGAATAGGGAAGGCATAGGACATTCAGCGTAAGCGTTATGAAGAATGCGGAAGCGGAAAGTACGTTCAAGGCGATATTTTGTTTAAATCATAAACGGTTGTATTTTTTTCCAAAATGACCGATCGATTCGCTAGATAAGACCATGGATAAGACCCTTATAACTCATCTGGTATCGTTTAAAGCCCTTGAAGCTGCACTGAAACTGCAGTTTGGACCTTCAATCTGTTTCTGCCATTGAAATGCACTATATGGAGAAAAATCCTGGAATGTTTTCCTCAAAAACCTTCATTTCTTTTCGACGGACGAAAGAAAGACATGAACATCTTGGATGATATGGGGGTGAGTACATTTATCAGGAAAAGTGTATTTAAAAGTGAACTTATCCTTTAATGTTCTTTTACAACTGTTCATTTACTTTCATTCAAGGACATTGTGAATAAATGCATAATATTGTAAGAAAAAAATTACTTAGCCTCCTTTTATAATATATTTGTATTTATCATATTATTAATTTAAGCTCCAAGGACTTTGAAACTCAAATCTATCTATGGGTTCAAATCGGTTCAAATGCAGCATACCGTCAATGTGGAGAGAGCAGTCAACGTCTTGCAGGTGGTGCCATATTAAACTCCGCCAGCAGGAGGCAACAGACTCAGTCAGGCGCAGCTGCGCTGTATCTCATGACCAGCGAGTAACGGACAGTATCGCTCATCGCAGGAGAGGAATGGATCTGTGAAAGACCACTTCATCAGCGAGTGAGTCACTACACCTCACTGACATTATTACCAAAAAATTAAACGTTTTAGATAGGTTTAGATGAGTGCCATGTTGCAATACAGAAATTTTAATTGTTTATTCGGTACAGCTAGCGAGTTAGCTCGTAGCTCATAATGCCTGTGTCTGAAAACCCAGTGAGCTGCCTACACAGACAGCATGTTTGGGCGTCAGAGGAGCTGTACAAATCCGCAGGCATTTTGGTGCGTTCCGAATCAGCAGTATTTTTGGGCATTATAGGTGCTATTTAGACAACTCGACACAATCTTTGTGTTTTTTTAACGCATGTTGTGTGATAATTAAAGGTAATTTCTTACCTAGAAATGTTGTCTGTATAGGTAGCTCCCTATTTTTTTGAGTCAAAGCCTCAAAAACTATTCGCTCTCGCGTGTGTGATGTTTAAAGATAAGCTTGTGGGTAAATTGTTTTATTTCTGGCTCTGTCATAACTGCTTACAGAACTGACTTGATGTGTTTGCTTGAAATATAAACTAACATTAGATGTCTTTAGTAGATACACCAGCTAAATGCCCTAAAATAGTCCTTTACTTGAGCTTTATTAATCACCTCCGAGCTGTTGCTGATTAGTTTTCAGACCTGACTTAGTCCTCTTTTGGGGAGATTATTAAACTGCATCTGGTTGTAAAATATTATACACAATATTTACTTTAATTTCAGACCATGTGAATAGGAAAAAAAAAAGTGCACTATACATTTAGATTTGGAACTGACACAATGACATCTTCAACTTTCAGGGCTCTTTGGTAATCTTATTTGGTCAACTGCACTTTTTTTCAGATAATTCTGAAAATGGCCAAATATTGTCTGATTAAAGGTGCTACAGAGGATGTTTTGTTTTATACATTTTTGCAATATTACTTGAAACTGTCTTTACTAACTGATAAAAGACTGTTTATTAGGTTCACTGAAAGGAATAATATTAATATACATCATCTGTGCACGAGGTAGGGCCTTAAAAACATCAGCCAATCGTTTACGCGATCATCGGGTAAACGATTGGCCCTCTGGCTTGTCAATCACTGCCATGACGTTCCTTGTGAGAGACGTGCGCGGCTGCGCGCTCCAGTAACTTTCCACACTCCACAGGCGCCGCATGCAATGTTTTTGTCAGGAGACAGGAGTAACAACTGCAGATTATGAGTTACCTGCGGTGAGTCCGACATAGTGAATCCACTAACACGACACAGCGAATGCCGGTGGTAAACAAACACTCGTGTTCCAATACTCCTGCACGAGTTTTGGGAGGCGTTCCCTCGAAATGAGCTGTGAAGGAGGGGGGTTGTTCTTACGCATGCGCTCATTTAAAAAACTCACTAACAGTGTTTGGGTTCTCAGTCGACGAAAAGATCCTCTGTAGCACCTTTAATTGACCTGGTCAACAGATCACTCTTATCATTAGTTAGCCTAAATTAAACTAGCAAAAGAAAAATACCGCAGCCCTTTTATTGACACTGATGTCAGGTGTATGGCACAGCAAGATTATTATTTAATATTATAGTGCAGTGGCCTTCAGGACTCAAACATGAATTAAACATTCACAAGAGACCTGCTGTAATTCCATATGATTGCATCAACTGGTTTCACATTTTAAATGGGTTCTCATGTTACTGAGGCTGCTGGAGGGGTTTAAAGAATGACACGTGTCATTGCTTTCCTGTGATGCAATACAATGAGACTAAACAAAACTATAAATTGATTTATTTTTATTCAGATGTTTTGTCCATATTACGTTTTTTAAAATGTTGTACAAAGTGCATGTTAATGATTGACCAAATGCTTTTGAAATACCAAGGTTAGTACCCTGTTTTCCATGCAGGCTTACGTATGCCATACAACTGTTTGAGTTTTCATTAGCATTGTCTCAGCTTTTTTTCTTCTTCTTTTTCTTAGTTACTAAGGATATCAGTGTTACTGATGTAAGTATTCTGGGATTCTGATTTGTGTTGCTTGCTAGTCTGATCTTTAAAAATGCACTTTTATAAATATTAAATAACCATGAGGTAATATCGGATAATCCAGGCAGTGAATTAAATGTTTTACAAAAGAAAGTTTCTTCATCTCATTTCATTACTTTCACATTTTACTTAAAGGTGCAATATGTAATATTTTCTGTTCGCTAGAGGTCGCTAGATGCCTATTCAAAACAAAGGCGTAGCTTGATGATGCCAAGTTTGAGCGTGGAATCTTGGGACATGTGGTCTTCACATCACAGCCGGTGGAAATAATCGGGATAGGACTCGGGAAGAAATCATGTTCATGGATGCGATTATTAACGTTATTGTAGTATGAAGCAGAGCTGGACCGAGTGTTGTTGGAGCTGAACGAGGCCTCTAGAGCGATTGCGCAACACACGCCTCACGAGCAGCGGAACTTTTATTATGCCATAGTCGCCGGCGCTGCTTCCGTTTTTCTGGTCAAGCGTATGAGGTTACACAGCTCTGTTTAACATATTAGATACATTTGAGAGTGTTGAAAATGATGTTATAATGTTACTCTGTATGTTCGCTCGCCGGCTGCTGTGAGACACTTGTTGCACACTGCAGTAAGCTAGATTGATTTTAGAATATCATATTAAATGCTGGATGACTTGTTGATAAATGGCATGCAATTAATTTTAAAACGTATTGTATGATGGAGAAAATGCTGTAGTACTGTTACTAAAAATAAAGCTGCATCTGATTATGCTATGTTAGCTACTTCACAAAATAGTGTTTTTCTCTGAGGCATGGTAAAGCATGGTACTCACAAAAAAAATTGATTTAAACAATAAGAATAAATGTGTTGAGTTATATAACAATAATTAGTTTTCTGTCTATAAATGTAACCAAACAGTTGTTCCCTTGTCTATTAAAACATGTAAATATTAAAGCGTATTTGGTGTTTTCATGGTTTCTACAAAATAAAACCGGAAACCGAGGGTGACACGGGTATGACACAATTGACAGGCGACTCCTCACACGTCCCAAAATTGCAATTTTCTCATGATTTACAGATAGTTGGAAACATTTGGGATATTGTAAGTACTCAGGTGAACAAAATATATAACACTGGCCTAGTGGTTTTTGGATATTTTACTTCAAAATTCTTACATATTGCACCTTTAACCTTGGTAGTTGAAAACCAAATGTTCATAATCAGATTATTTATTAATCAATGATGAATCTTCAATTACTGCAAAAAACAGCTTCAGTTACAAAGACTCAAGACGGCAAAACTGAGTCTAAAACGTGTAGTTCAGTTTTCGGGATATTTTGATGACTTGAAGTCATTGCAAAATAGCTTATACACACACCAAGCTTTACATGATGTTCATAATAATACTAATAATTAGTGGTTAAATGGATCGTTGTTGATCCGTGATCCGTACGGACCAAGCCCCACTGTTCGGGACGCATGTGATTCGTGGATCAATTGCAAGTTTAACCGCAATAGAGTGAAAGATTATCATTTGCACGTGTTTTGTCTTGCTAGTTTACACATTAAATAGATATAAAACCATTCCAGTGCTAGAAGAGGCAAAAGAGGATTTCGGTGTCGCACGCCACGCTGTTATCGGTGCGCACAGACACACATACAAGGCTCGCGCGCGCACACACAGAGAGAGTGGGGGCTCAATCTTCAACTGGCTGGCGGGAGCAGTCACTGACAGGTCACATGACCTGTAATATTAACAATATATAGCACTTTTCTTGACATTCAAAGCACTTTACATGGAAGGGGGAATCTCCTCAACCAACACTAATGTGCAGCATCCACCTGGATGATGCGACAGCAGCCATAGTGCGCCAAAACGCCCACCACACACCAGTTTTAGGAAATGTCCGGCTTGTAAGTTCGCATTACAGTTTGGGGTCAAAAGGTTTTTTTCTGTTTGTTTTTTTCCTCTCCATTTCCTACTTTTCATTCATACAATTCATCAAGGACACATTAAATTGATCAGAAGTGAAGACAATTATATAGTTTCTTAAGATTTCTATTTTTTTTTAAATTAGTGCTGTTCTGTTAAACTCTATAATCATCAAAGAATCCTGACAAAATCCTGCTTTCAACTCTGATAATAAGATGAACACTGGAGCTTATATTTTAAATTTTACTTACATTTTAAAATTAAGTTGATATTTAAATTAATATTTATATATATATATACACAGTGGCATGAAAAAGTATGTGAACCACTTGCAGAATCTGTCAAAATGTGAATAATTTTAATAAAATAAGAGGGATCATACAAAATGCATGTTATTTTTTATTTAGTACTGTCCTGAGTAAGATATTTTATATAAAAGATCTTTACATTTAGTTCACATTACAAAAAAAATTGCTGAATTTATTAAAATGGCCCCATTCTAAAGTATGTGAACCATTGATTCTCAATACTGTGTGGTTACCCGATGATCCACGACTGTTTTTTTGTTGTGTGATGGTTGTTCATGAGTCCTTTGTTTGTCCTGAGCAGTTAAACTGAACTCTGTTCTTCAGAAAAATCCTCCAGGTCTTGCAGAAATTTCATTTTTTTCAAGCATTTTTGGCATATTTGAACCCTTTCCAGCAGTGACCTGAATGATTTTGAGATCCATCTTTTCACAATGAGGACGGTTGAGGGACTCAAACTCAACTATTAAAAAAGGTTCATACATTCACTGATGCTTCAGAAGGAAACACGATGCATTAAGAGTCAGGGGGTGAAAACTTTTGAATTCAAAGATCAAGGTAAATTGTACTTAATTTTTCTTCCGGGAAACATGCAAGTATCTTCTGTTGCTTCCGAAGGGCAGTACTAAATGAAAAACAATGATATTTAAACAAAATAAGAAAAATTGTGACATCTTCATCCTGTTCAAAAGTTTTCACCCCCCGACTCTTAATGCATCGTGTTTCCTTCTGGAGCATCAGTGAATGTTTGAACCTTTTTTAATAGTTGAGTTTGAGTCCCTCAATTGTCCTTAGTGTGAAAAGACAGATCTCAAAATCATACAGCACTGCTGGAAAGGGTTCAAATATGCAAAAAATGCTTGAAAACTGAAGAATCTGCAAGAGCTTGAGGATTTTTCTGAAGAACAGAGTTCAGTTTAACTGCTCAGGACAAACAAGAGACTCATGAACAACCATCACAAAACAAAAAAACAGTTGTGGATCATCCAGGTAACCACACACAGTATTAAGAATCAATGGTTCACATACTTTTGAATGGGGTCTTTTTAATAAATTCTGCTATTGTTTTGTCTTGTGAACTAAATGTAAACATCTTTTATGTAAAATATCTTACTCAGGACAGTACTAAATAAAAAATAACTTGCATTTTGTATGATCCCTCTTATTTTTTTTTTAATTATTCACATTTTGACAGATTCTGCAAGTGGTTCACATACTTTTTGGCTGCGTTTACACTTGGCATTAACATGCGACCTGTATCTGGATGTTGTCCACATACGCATTGAAAAGACAAGTGTAAACGCGTTTGTGATCGGAATGTTATCCGATCAACGTGTCCTGGTTTGGAGGTAGTCGAGGACACATTGTGATCGGATCTCGGTGTTATATAAACGCGATCCAGCCATCGTATCTACATTCAGAGGGTGAAGTCATTCAAATCCCCGCCCAGTCTCTCGAGAGACTGGGCGCGGATCCGTGTGGCTGTCAGAAAATAATGGACAGACGCAGTTTTGACAATTTAAACTTCTTTGAACTTTACAATAAACGTCTATCTTTAAGACAGTTTATTTAGACTTACATGATACATTGTGTGTCATTTTTCATTTTAATTGTGCAACATTATCTAAACGAGGCGATCGTTTCAATTTATTTCCAATATTGCACGCTTAACTTAATAACTTTAAATCTAGATGGTGTGACTTGTTTAACATGATCAACCCAGTTTTTTTTCAACTCTGGAAGTATTTTTTCATTTAAACAAATTAATTTGATCTAAGACTGGAGATTGCATCGGAAAGTAAAGTAAGTGAGTGAAAGCAATAGGACTTTTTTTTTTTATTATTGTATCGTCTTTACTCTTATCTGGTGTCGTATAGCCTACCCTTGTTTAGTTCTAATTAATGCTCTTAATGTGATGTACGTTCATTTATTTCTTTAATACAAAGTGTTCGGATTCTGCCGTTACATATTACACAAACAATACAAATGCTTGCACGCTCCTTTCAATCATGAAATCAATCGAAATATATATTTTTTCACCATACAAGATTAATGTTGGGAAATTTACATTGGTAGATTAAGCTCTCTATTTGTGATCGATTGTACTTTTGTGGAATAAATCACAAAAAATCTGTGCTGTTTGCACTGCATTGATAGAGACTAAAGTGAAAGTTTTTTTATATGAGGCCATTGAAGCGTCTGCCTTTCAAACGCGCCTAATTTAGATATTGTGCAGGAAACAGAAATCCAATCAGTTATCCAGATACAGAGGCCACTTAATGTGAACAAATATAAACGCGCTGTGTCCTGATTAGCTAATGATCGGATCACGATGATCGCATATTAATGCCAAGTGTAAACGCAGCCTTTCATGCCACTGTATTATATATATCTAAAATACTGTAATATTGTTATTATATATATATATTATAACAATATTACAGTATTTTAGATTTTTTTTTTAAATGCAGCCGTGGTGAGCATTCTTTTAAAATCTTATTGACCCCAGTCTTTTAACGGTAGTGTAAATAACATAAATCAGTCCTGCCAGTTAGCTGCACAAATACTACCACAGTGTACAGCATAGGACAGTTTGACACCACATCTGTCCAAAGTTCAAACCATCTAATGTTCAAACAGGATTTCATATGTTTACCCTTACTGAATTCTTAACTCCTAACGTTTGTCTTTCAGGGGCCTGATAATGGCCAACCGAGGAGGCTAGCGTTACCATGGGCAGCGTCACACTGCGCTACTTTTGCTATGGTTGCCTCTTCACCTCTGTGACCTGGTCGATACTTCTCTTCCTGTATTTCAACCTCAGCCAGGAAAGCCGTTTGCCCTTCAGAAATGTGCCCATCCAGGGGCAGCGCCGTTTCCAGCCTCGTTTCACCCGTGGCCCAGCGGTCCAGCATAGAGATGGCAGTCATGTGCGCAAAGGCCATGCAGTGGAGGCTTTCAAACCAGACCTCTCTCCAGAGCTGGGTTAGTGGGTGTTTCAAGTATAAATACAATCTACGACAGCCACTGCGAACATGTATTTAATGAAGTCTGGGTAATATTTTATTTTACCTGTAGTTTTGGTCATGGTTTTCAAGGATGAAGGCATGTCATGCAACCTGAGACTCGGGATGTGCGCAACAACTAATTTCATTAACGTTTAAATGGAAATTTTGCAACCGACTAGTCGACAAGTCTAAGTCTTGAACTCGCTTCTTGAGTATGAAATGCAAATGACATGCAATGGCAGCAAAATCTCAAGAAAAGCTTTAAGTGTACTGATATACGTTATTTAAGTGTATTATCTTCATTAGGATGTTAATATAGCAACTGTTCAAGTTGTAAGTTTCATTCATAATGTTTCTCCTTTAATCTGATATAAAATTGTCGGCTGCAAAAATGAAGACAAAAATGCACATTTTATATGGATTACATAATCAGAGTATTTGTTTTTTCCATTCAAATTGGTTTGTTTAAAAGTAGACATTTCAAGCTTTCTATAGATATATTTCTGTCAGGATCACTATCGTCAAAGATGACTGGCATTTAGTATACAGTTTGGATTGGCAGTATGGTTCTGTTCTGGGCAAAAACTCCAGCGATAACCCCCCTTAGGGTAAACGGAACAGAACCAAGTATTGCAATATCATAAATTTTCTTAATGACAATAATTAATGTAACATAATTGAAGAAATGAGTTTGATCAAAAGAAATATCAGAAGGTCAAGTCCTGACTGGAAGAAGGAGGAGCTGTACGAACAGAGGAGGGTAATTAGCTCCTGAGCAATGCGATAAAGCTGCTGATAATGCTGAATGGACCATATATATACAAATGTGGTGATAGGCGTCGTATTCCTATAGGTCAATGTGAATCAGCTGAGTGTCAGCTGATGCGAGCTTGACTAACGTGACCTGCCAGAACTAACGCTATACGCTTGATATCTCATGTCTGTGAGGAAAGTAGCCTATACGCTGAGTTTCGGTTTATTTATGTGACACGCTGCTGTTCAGGGAGACCGAGACGGCAGAAAGCGCATCCTGTTTGTTTTCTTTATTTTACAAAAGCAACGTTTTGTTGTTATTGTGTGTAAACAAATAAAAGTTTGTTTGGAATGATTTATTACTCTGTATGACAAAAAATGACAGAGTATTTTAAGTTGAAAAAAATGCAAGTGATCACGCCGGCGCCTCCATGTCGTGCAGTAAAGCGCGCTATACTTTAGCTGCCTTCCACACTCCGCACAAACACTTGGATATATAATGGCGCACATTTATCTAGGTTAACGTTAGAGCGAGCGGCCATGTGAAGTTGCTACTACTTACATGTTTCAAATTATAAGCCATATTTGAGGTTGATGTATTATAGGCGAACGTTTGGATTTCCTGCCCAACAATTTGTAATTACCACAAGGACCCGCTGTTAACGATCTGTCCCTCATGGACTGCGTGACTTTGCCACTTCTTGTGGAGTTTTTTTAGTTGACTATTAGGGGGCAGCCCTAGTAAAAAATATAAAGCAAACCAATAAATGTGCAAAAATAAAATGTAAACGACAAGTATTTCCAAGTCGACCAGGAGCAGCAGTAACGTTTAATTGACTAATTTAATCGACAATAACTAGTTTAATCGACAAGTATAATAGAGTTTGATTGGACGCATAGCTTTGATGTCAACAACAAAAGATGTGGAAAGAGTTTCTTCTTCTTTGAGCTGTTTGACAGCTATCCTAGCTAAATATGGTTATTTGGCTATTTGAGTTTTAAAATTTATATTATTCTTACAAATTTTTTAGGTTGCAACTAGTTTTAATTTTGTTATCGAAAACTATGGTGAAAAATGTTTGTCAACAAGCTTTTTTTTCCATGACTAAGAAGAGACGATGATAAGATGAAACCAAGGTCATTAAAGGATAACTGTGACTATATCAACATGCAGTATTGTTGACAAAAAATACAAGACTTAATGTAATTAAAAAATAAAAACTTAACCAAAATCTCTCTTTGTTGGAAAAGAGGAGACAAAATATTACACACTGCTGTACAAGCCTCTACTATAAGCGATTTATGTTTTGTGGTTGCTAGATGTCAAGAGTTTAAACCTCCCAATCAAAGCTTTTCTGTTAAAAGAATACATTTTCTACCCAGTGTTTTCCTTGATCTTTACAGTCTGGCAAGCATGCTCTCTCTCTACGTTTCAGAAAAAGCACAGATAATCTGAAAACACAATTTCCATTTGAGATATTCTGCTTAAATGAAAGTGTCATTCAGTCAATCATTTAGTTGACTAAACAAAAACAGGACAAGGCTGACTAAATATAATAAAAACCAAAAAGTACATTTGACACAGGTCTAAGACTGACTAAATTAAAAAATTGCTGACAAAATTAACACTAGTTGCGACCCAGCAGTTAAAACGCACTGGTCTAAAGCTGCCAGCATTACTGTCAGCGAGTGAGAAAGAGAGCCGGTGCTGCTCATTTACAGTAATGTGCTCTACCAGAGTGTCAAGCTGACATCTCACCATGTGCTTTCTCGAATATATTGTGTTTTGACAGTTTATCTCAGTTAATTAGAAAAGCCTAATCATAAAAGATTGAATGGCTTGAAAAAGGTTTCCTTAATCACAGGAATGAAAATTTGACACCTATTACTTTTGTTTTTAGTGAATTGAATACAATTGGCTATTCACTGCAGAAGTCACTGGGTGAAATTTTACTGCCAGATAAATTGTTAACCTATGTAGCTATAGACCCTTTTCACATGACGTCACACAGCTTCCGTTAGGACTCGATGCAGTGTATCCTCACTTCCGTCAGCATAGTGGAATACTAGCGCGACTCGAATGAAGTGCAGTTGTACATATGCCACAAATGTGGTTAAAGGATGACTGTAGTCGCCTAATTTCATGTAAATTCAAGGTGAGGTATTTGGCAGCCGCAGATCTCAAACAAACTTACTGATCGGCGCGATTTGCTGCTTGAAGTCGGAGGAGTTGAATAACGTTACGTACTGAAGCCATACATACTTTGCTGTCTATTGCAGAAGCTGTTTATATATATTTGTGAAATAAACGCATGTTTCCAACATTTACGTGCAGTAAAAAACTTCTCATTCAAAGCTTAATACTTATTTCAGTGCCTACAGGCCTATATAAAATGAAGATCAACATAAGCTTATTCTTTTTTAATATCAAAGTCTATTTTTCCACTTTTATTTCTATAAATATGACATACATAATAATACAAATTCTGTTTAATATAATACCATTTCTACATGAAGACTGTTAATGTAAAAACGGACTCATGTAACTTACATGTCATTTTTACCATAGTAAAAAAAAAAACATCGTCATCATTCATCTCTTTATTGCAGAACAGAACTGTCGCATACAAAAATATACAGAGGATTTACAACAGTCATTGTTATAGCAGCATTAAATGAACGAAATCAAATTATTTCTCCAGGGATTAACTTTAAATGAACACATCCGTTTTGTATTTTCAACACTTCTTCTTACAAATTATACAGTCTTAATATATTGCACCAGTTCAGTTTAAACTGGTATGATGTAAAATTATCTAAAATCTTCACACCATTAATTCTTCGGAGTATTATATGTGGATGTGCTACTTTCAGGTGTCCATTATTCGTGAATAAATCTCACAAGAACAATATCCATTATCATAGCCTACCAATTTCTAAAAATAAAGATTTGTTTTTAAAGACAATACTCTTGTTATTCCAAATAGGCTAACAGATTTGTGTGGACACACAATCGTTGTGATAAAACTCAATTCAATGACAACATTGCTAAAGTTTCTGCTCGTGGAAACCCTAAGCAAGGCAGTTACAGAAAGAAAAATAATAAATATCATTACCAGAAGAACCCGACTATGTAAATCCTTGACATAAACAGTTCACATTTTAAGTTTTTAAAGCATTTTCCCGAGAAGTCGCCGGCACGAAGGTAAGACGGAACAACTGATTCACTGCTTTGCGGATAGGCGGAAGTTAACTGACGTCATTGTGAAAAGGGTCTATTAGCCAGTGAGGCAGGTTGTGGAACTGCTTCTGTTGCCATGACAACCAATTTTCTACTGTTATGAAATTGATTTGACCCACCACTCTGGACTTCACTAAATCCTCTGAGAAAATAGCTTTCTCTTAATGAGCAGCCTCTGAGTATTAAGTTTGTTTTTTATTAGTGTGTAGGGGTTCAAACACGTGGGACCAAAATATGTTTTGCATTTTGCTCAGATGACTCATTTCTTCTCTTATTATGGGGCACCAGCCAGGAATTTCACCTTGACAGTCAAGAGCAATCAAACATTGTTGAACAAATAAAAAATTATGTAAATTGAAGGGAGTTTGTCATCTGACCGATCTAAAGTATTGATAAATGATCAAATAAAAAATGATAAAGGAATAAAGTGCATAAGATGCAGAAAAAATATAAGTGATTAAGTTGGGTGTTGCTATGGCAGTGTTACGTTATCTTATGGAAAGATGAATTGTTGTTTCGCTGAAATTAATATGGTGAAAAACCCTCATTATACATCAAACATATAAATGAAAGGTTACTTGTTATTAATTGTCATTAGCTACATAACATCTAATGTGAATTAGAAAATTGTGTACTGATAATATACAACAATGCCAAGTTCTCTGGAAAGAAGGTTGGTGAAGTGGTATTCACGTTCCAAGTGGTCGAGTGAGCAGTCTGGTCGCGGTAATTTCTTCCACTGGTTGTGCTGGGTAACAATGCAGTGGGGAAAGGAGCTGGAATCTGGGGCACCAAAAGGGTCCTAAAATCCGGAACATGCAGATGAGGCCCTGAAGTAGGTGCAGAAGGTCCTTAAAGGGTTAGTTCACCCAAAAATGAAAAATTCTGTCATTATTTACTCACCCTCATGTTGTTCCAAACCTGTGAGACTTTCATTCATCTTCGGATGACAAATGAAGATATTTTTGATAAAATCTGGGCCAGTTCTGTGCTCTCCATTAACAGCTACGCAACTACTACTTTGACACTTCAAAACGTTCATATAGAGATTGTAAAACGAATGCATATGAATTGAGCAGTTTAGTCCAAATTTTCTGAAGAGACTCGATCGATTTATATGAAAAAACAGATTGAATTTAGGCTTTTATTCACATATAAACATTGATCATCGAACATAAACGGAAGCTCAAAACGAACATGCTCGGTGCACAAGAACCTCATTGGTTGTTTTTGCGGAAGCTCAAATCTGCTGTGTAACACACGAGAATGAACCTCAATGGTTCTCGCACGTCAAGGAAACATGCTTGAGCTTCCTTTTATCATAACTGATGTGTGCGTTGAGGAATGTGAATAAAAGACTAAATTAAATCTGTTCGTCATATAAAGTGATCATGTCTCTTCAGAAAATTTTGACTAAACTGCTCGATTTATATGGATTAATTTTACGATCTTTTTATGAACTTTTTGAACTGAAGCATCAAAGTAGTAGTTGCGTAGCTGTCAATGGTGGGACAGATTTTATTGAAAATATCTTCACAAATGAAGATATTTTCAATAAAATCTGTCCCACCATTGACAGCTAAATGGTGGGACAGATTTTATTGAAAATATCTTCATTTGTTCATCAAGGATGAACAAAAGTCTTACAGGTTTGGAACGACATGAGGGTGAGTAAATGATGATTGAATTTTCATTTTTGGGTAAACTAACCCTTTAACAATCTGGAACAATCTGCCTAAGGGCCAGAGACGCAGAACTTGGTCAATCCGCTTTTGTCTCTCTGGCATGGAGGCTCAGGATGAGCTGTATCGGTTATTGTCTCGCAGGACGAAGATTCTGAACGTAGTGTGCCTGTTATTAATGTTTCTTTCCTCACAGACTGTGGTCATATCTCTAATTTCTAAGGCATGTTTATAAAAGATGGTTAAATGTCCTAATTGAACTAAGACCTAATTATTGCTTAATGTAAGTCTTGTCTGTG
The DNA here is from genome assembly GCA_003731715.1 of Anabarilius grahami. Taxonomy (NCBI): domain Eukaryota; kingdom Metazoa; phylum Chordata; class Actinopteri; order Cypriniformes; family Xenocyprididae; genus Anabarilius; species Anabarilius grahami. The sequence goes on along the minus strand of RJVU01019258.1, from coordinate 6,980,832 downwards.
AAACCATGCCATAGAGTCCAAACATGATTGAAAAATATTGAACTGTCATGTATGCATCATTTGTATGGTAACAGCTAAGATGTTGTACTAAAAATTGCTATCACTGAGAATACTTATTTCTCTGAATAAGTATGATTATGAAATTGTTGTGTTGTAGTTTACACTAATTTTAACTTTCCAAACATAGTTATGAATGGATTTGGAGGGATTCTTTTCGCCTCTCTTTTTCAGCCGCTGCTGCATCCAAATTGGAATTTTTATGCCTGTCCAGGCCTAAACCTTTAGGATTTAGTCTCAAAATGGGTGAAGGTCAGAAAAGCGCTTGTAGACCAATGAGAAGTCCTGTCCTTCCTGGGCTTGGTACTAGAGGTCATCATCTTGCTCCTCTAAGAGGTGTCTTGCCAGTTGTCATAGCATCTTTATCTGATGGTGTCGGACAATTGTTTGTGCTAGTTCACCATCCAATCAAAATACAGCCAACCTTTCTCCACTGTGGTTAAGTCAGAGAGGGGCTCCGGAATGTGCTGTTCACTACATGTGTTCTGATCTCTGATTTCAGGAATGATTTTTAACAAGCAGGATCAAGAGGTACGAGATATGGGCTATCATAAGCACGCCTTCAACGTACTCATCAGTAACCGTCTCGGCTACCACAGAAACGTCCCCGACACCAGGAATGACAAGTACGAGGATCTATCTGTGTACTCACCACTTGCTGAAATCATTATCTCTTTTGAATCATTTGCTAGAAATCACCATGAAATCAGAACTGACCTTTCTTATTTGTATAGCATATTGTAGTGTTTATTATAAATTATTTATCCGTGAATGTAATTTTTTTGAAAATGCATGTGTCCTCATACTATTTCGTCAAAAACATTAACTTCCTCTCCCCCTCTTTTCTGATGATGTGTGAGTCGGCACGAGGGCTAAGCAATAATCCCACCTTTCCAGCAACCTGTGTCTCATATGAGATCGTAACAGTACCAAAATGACACCAGTCCAATCAATAACCGACTCTACATTTAGTTTTTGAGAAGCCGTTTCACTCAGATACACATAACAGTAGGGAAGAAAAGACGATCGCAATTTCCATTTCATGCTGACTTTAAAGTTTTAGGTTTATAGCAAGTTAAAGGAAATGAGTTGATACTGTTCATTTAAAGGAATAGTTCGCCCAGAAGTAAAAAATGTCATTTACTCACCCTCATGTTGTTCTCTAACATTGAATTTCTGGAATATCATGGAATTTTAAAAGGTCTATTCCAGACATTGAAAGTCAGGGAATTCTATATTTTTTTGTCCAAGTCATGGAATATCAGGGATTTTTGTTTGTCTCTTTAAATTTTAGTTTCCATTTAACAAAATGTTATTTTTCGGTAGCGCATTTTTTTTATTGTGTTGTTTCACGTGTTTTTGCGTATTGTTATGATTAGGCTATTTTTCAGCGGCATTTTATTCCCTTCCCGCTCGTCAACTTAAGTGAAATGCAGTCACCTGTACCTGTTAACTAAGGCAAACATGCCAGGAAAATGTAAATTTCAAGAGCTTTGGCTACAAAATGACCAATTCAAAGACTGTCCTAACCAGCTGCGACACGACAAGGGATTCTATTTTTGAAATGGTTTTTATATAAATATTCGTGTTTCCTTTTATTTCTTTCCAAACTTATTAATAATTAATAAATTAATAAATGCACATTGGATAAACTACCAACATTACTTCTAAAGGAAAAATATTATGGAACTTAATTATTTAATAATTATTAATTATTTATTTCAGACTTAAATAATCATAACCATTTACAGAAATAGCCTAGTGTCAAACAGTCTAAAACGAAATGTGAAGAAATCAAAAGACTGAATTATGAACTTGATGAGAAACAGAAAATCTTCTAAAGCGTTTAAACCCTGAAAGCATAAAAACTATAAATTGATTTCTGTAGAAATAGTACAGAAAAAAAGTGCATTTAACAGGTAAAAGCCCGTCAGCTTTCTCGCTAGTCAGGGAAAAGTCAGGGACTTTGACATATGGCTTAGAGTGGGAACCCTGCTAACAAAAATGGATATTTGTAAAAGAATATTCACTCAGCTTTTTATACAACATATTTATTAACCATGTGAACACCACCACCAACAAAAAACACCAAAAGATTATTATCCAAATCATTATTATCCAAGTCATATGATTGCTTTGTGAGAGAAACAGACCAAAATGTAAGTTATTCTCTGAAAATATATATCTATGAAATGTCAATGGGCATTGTTATTCACAGCTGTTTAAATATGCAGAATGGAGAATGAGATTTCAGATCTGTAGCAGAGGGCACAGTTTTCAGTAAATTACTTCAGTCAGATGCAGTCACTTTGATCTGTCATTGTATGAAAAAGCTGTGTAAAGATACTTCAGAAATAATCCATTTGTGTTTCATAAAAAAAAAAAAACATAGGTCTGGAACGATAGTGAGTAAATAATTACAGAATTTAAATTTTTGGGTTAACCATTGTTTATGACCTAGAGAACATTTTATGTGGTCAAGGTGCACATATGGTTTGTAAAAACATGCCATGTTTAAATGGAGGTTAAGGAATGTGCTGTTTGGCATAAAATTGCTGTAAATCATCACATGAACACTGTTCCCAACAGGTGTAGAGACAGGACCTATCCTGTGGCTTTGCCCACGGCCAGCGTAGTGATCTGTTTCTTCAATGAGGCATTCTCTGCCCTCCTGAGGACTGTTCACAGTGTGCTGGATCGCACACCAAACTACCTGCTCCATGAGATCATACTGGTAGATGACCACAGTGAACTGGGCAAGCTGCTTTACTTCTCTAAACATGTTCTGTCCTAAACCATAGTGAGCTACCCTGCTGTCAAGAGACTCAACTAGCACTCGTGATCTCCTCACACAAGACTTTGACGCATTGACGTTTAAATGTTGCAAAGCTAAAGACTTGATTTGCTAATAGGCATGAATAACACATAACATTAGAAGTGGGGGAAAATAGGTTGATATTCTCGTTCTTAGAATCAATATTATAGTTAGATTTTTCATATGAATATATATTTTTCAGAAAAAAAATAGATTAGCTACTATTCAGAGGAAGTCTGGGAAGAGATGAAATGTACTATAGCAGTAGGCCAGCCCAGTACTCAATTAACTTTCTAAGAAAAGAGTATAACAGTGCAAAGCACTGACGTAAAATGACTGAGTAAAATAACTTAAAGGTTTAGTTCACCCAAAAATGAAAATTCTGTCATTTATTGCTCACGCTCATGCCGTTCCAGATCCGTAAGACCTTTGTTCATCTTCGGAACGCAAATTGAGATATTTTAGTTCCGTGAATGAGTGGCTCCGTGAGGCCTGTATAGGGAGCAATGACATTTCCTCTCTCAAGATCCATAAATGTTCTAAAAACATATTTAAATCAGTTCATGTGAGTACAGTGGTTCAATATTAATATTATAAAGCGACGAGAATATTTTTGGTGCGCCAGAAAAACTAAATAACAAATTATTTAGTGATGGCCGATTTCAAAACACACCTTCAGGAAGCTTCAGTGTGTCGAATCCGCAGTTCGGAGCGACAAAGTCACGTGATTTCAGCAGTTTGGCGGTTTGACACGCAGTCCGAATCATAATGCTCCGAATCTTCCTAAAGCAGTGTTTTGAAATCGGCCATCGGCCATCGACCAAATAAGCCATCGGCCATTGGCCATCGACCAAATAAGCCATCGGCCATCGACCAAATAAGCCATCGACCATCGACCAAATAAGCCATCGGCCATCGACCAAATAAGCCATCGGCCATCGACCAAATAAGCCATCGACCATCGACCAAATAAGTCGTTATTTAGTTTTTTTTGGCACACCAAAAATATTCTCGGCGCTTTATAATATTAATATTGAACCACTGTACTCACATGAACTGATTTAAATATGTTTTTAGTACATTAATGGATCTTGACAGAGGAAATGTCATTGCTGGATATGGAGGCCTCACTGAGCCATCGGATTTCAACCAAAATATCTTAATTTGTGTTCCGAAGGTCTTAGGGGTGTAAAACGGCACGAGGGTGAGTAATGAATGACAGAATTTTCATTTTTGGGTGAACTAACCCTTTAAATACATCACTGTTTGAATGCGCTAAACATAACACAATAAAATCACAATATTTGTCATATGATGATACAGATATTAGGTCTGTGTGCATGTGAACTGAATCATTTGGTCAACAAATCATCTTCTAAACATGTTATACTATGTCTAAAATTCCTGTCATATTTTTTGTCTTAAGACAAGTTGAAATCTATGAGACAAGCTTTCAGATCTCCTCCTGTATTTAACCATTAAAATATTCTATAGAAGAACGTGTATGAGCGAAGGGTAAGAAATGGAGTAACTCTGATGAGCTGGCTGCCTTACCTATCAAATGTCACTCTGTATGTCTGACAGATGATCTGAAGGAAGACTTGGATTCTTACATTCAGCAGCATCTGCAGAAGAAAGTGAAGTTGGTTCGTAATGAGCGGAGGGAGGGGCTGATCCGTGGGAGGATGATTGGGGCATCTCACGCTACAGGTTTGACTCTAAACCCCCACTCTTTCACCCTTGCTTTAGTCCTTAAACTATTTTTTTTTGCATTGTAGGCTGTTCACACACTACACCAGGGGTGGCCAGTCCTGCTCCAGGAGGTCCAGGATAACTCAGAGCTGTAGTTATCTTTTCAATCCTCCTGAAAGGCTGTCTTCATCTGTCTGTCTTTCAGGTGAGGTGTTGGTGTTTCTGGACAGTCACTGTGAGGTGAATGAGGCATGGCTCCAGCCTCTGCTCACACCCATTAAAGAGAACAGAAAAACCGTGGTGTGTCCTGTCATCGACATCATCAGCGCAGACACACTAGTATACAGCCCCTCTCCTATCGTGCGGGGGGGATTCAACTGGGGCTTGCACTTTAAATGGGACCCAGTGCCCATGTCTGAACTCAACAGCCCGGATGGAGCCATCAGGTATTACCAGTTTGTGTTACATTATGCTGGGATGCAAACTGCCACAACTTGCCATTTCGAAAGCATATTTTATAATATTTTGGTTTGTTTTTATTGAGTAAAAAATAAAAAGAGAACATAGCCGAAAGAGATGAAGTAATAATAAAATAGTTTTATTTGTATGAATTGTATTAGTAGATTTATTAGTATTATTTGTAATATTGTGATAACGTTTTGTGACGAAAAATACTTTAAAACGGGATGTTATTGTGGTCACAGAGTATCCTTGTGTAATACTGCATATCCTGTCCCTGAAGCTGCAGTCATGGATGGGGATGAGTGCCAACACTTTTAACCCTGGGGTCATAGACTGTCCTGTTTAAAATCCCTCTCCCCAGATGGATTCTTGGCACAGAATTTGAACCATAGGGTTGTCTGTGTTACACTAAACCCTTTTGCCACATTCACATTACAAGTCAAATGTTTGGACACATCTACTCATTCTTTTTTTTTTTATTATTACTATTTTGCAAATTTTAGAATAATAGAGAAGTAAAATGAAAATATGGGAATTATGTAGTGAGCAAAATGTACATTAAAACGCCAACTCTTTAATTTTACAAAAAAAGTTTCTTTTTGTAAAAGAAACTTGTGCATAGGCACAATTTAGATTTGTCTAGCATATGTCTTTAGATCAAAAGGGGTTCTAGAGTCATGTAAAACAAATCCAGTTCAGTTTGTCCACACATTTGCTGGTAGTGCACACAAGCCTACTGTGGTACAATATGACTCCAGTCATGTTTCTCTGCAGGTCTCCCACGATGGCAGGTGGACTGTTCGCCATGGACAGGAATTATTTTTATGAGCTTGGCCAGTATGACCGTGGCATGGACATATGGGGTGGAGAGAACTTGGAAATCTCTTTTCGGGTAAATTGTTTGTGTATTTTTTGTATTTTTAGTTTAGACCAGTGTTTTCCAAATGGTGGTTTACAAACCTGTGGGGGTTCATGACGGAACTGCAAGAGTTGATGAATAGCTAAAAATTGTATGTAATGTAACAAACAAATTAGACTGCACAATTAACTGAAAAGAAACCGTATATATCACTATTTAAGTTATCTTATCAAAGTGTGATTATCAAATCAAAGGCTGCAATTTAATCAAGGAAGTATATAGTGGGGGTGGGAATCTTTTGGAATCTCACGATTCAATTAAAATCGATACTTGGGGTCACGATTCGATAAAAAATCTATTCTCGATTTTGAATTAAATTCTAGGGCCAAGCAATAATAAAAAAATAAAACCATCTCGAGATTAAAGTTGTTAAATTTCGAGAAAAAACTCGTAAAATTTTGAGAAAAAAGTCTAGATAAAATGTTGAGAATAAACTCGTTAAATTTCGAGAACAAATTTGTTAAATTATGAGAAAAATGTTGTTAAATTTCGAGAAAAAAGTCGAGGTAAAATGTTGAGAATAAATTCGTTAATTTACGAGAAAAAAACTCGTTAAATTTCGAGAAAAAAGTCGAGATCAAATGTTGAGAATAAACTCGTTAAATTACGAGAAAAAAACTCGTTAAATTGCGAGAAAAAAGTCGAGATCAAATGTTGAGAATAAACTCATTAATTATGAGTTTATTCTCAACATTTTATCTCGACTTTTTTCTCGAAATTTAACGATATTTTTCTCATAATTTAAAGACTTTTTTCTCGTAATTTAATGAGTTTATTCTCAACATTTTATTTCGAAATTTAACAACTTTAATCTCGAGATGGTTTTATTTTTTTATTATTGCTTAGCCCTAATTCTCTTCTGTAAAATTTCGATTCGATATATGCATAGATTTGATTTTAGATTTGATTCTAAACTTACTTTTGAATTTTAATTTATTTTTCGTGAAGCCCTTTGCCCCCAATGGATTGATATTAAATACAATTTATAGGTGTAATTAAAGTTTTGTTTAATTATTATTTTTCAATCTCATGTTATAGTTTTACTTCAATCAATCAAATTATAATAT
>RJVU01019258.1:6949191-6973813 GCA_003731715.1 Anabarilius grahami | reverse complement strand
AATTATAATATCTAAATATTTTATATATATATAACTTTTTTTATTCATAATAAATTACATTTCCAATTTTTTAGGATATTAGTAATACTAGTTATATTGTTTAAATTTTTTTCCCTGGTACAGTTTTTGCCATATCTGTTTATTGCGTTTTTAAGGGGCTTGTTTTGTTTTTTGTGATATCTGGCAACCCTTCTCTGAAGCTTTAATGAGGAGAGGGAAGAGTTATTTAATAAGATAGTTTAAATTGTACACACCTTGTAACCGCATTGTTATTTTTCTCAAGCCCGTTGGAGAATGAGACACCGCCCAGCTCAGCCTTTCACATTTGGCTCTCAAGGCATGAACACGTGCACCTCTTTTGCATCAAATATGAGAATATCAGCTGGTTACGATCAGTAGCCAATCTTTTGGAGTTAGAAAAAAATTATATGCGCTGTTGCATTCTCAGTATTTAGAGATTTAGCCTCAGATACAGGATATGTTCATTCGCTTTTACAAGCAGGTATTGTTTGCTACCACGACATCCGCTTGCACATCCACGTTGAACGTGCGTCTTGTTTGTAAAAAGGTTCGGACCCCTGGTTCAGACATTTTTATGTAATCTTGGGGACCAAAAATATACTAACTTGGTTTAAATTATTTTTCCTCATCAGATTTGGATGTGTGGAGGCCAGTTACTAATTGTTCCCTGCTCCAGGGTGGGGCATATCTTCCGCAAGCGCCGGCCCTATGGGTCACCTGGAGGTCAGGATACAATGGCCCACAATTCCCTGCGTCTGGCCCATGTCTGGATGGATGACTATAAGGTGGAGATCAATAGCATAACACTATAATAATGCTCTGTGTGATGCTCTGTGAATAATACTTTAAACTATTCTATCTTTTTGCTACTCTAGCATTTATATAGAGAGATTGTGTTGTGATATAAGAAACATGAAAGTAACACCAGTATGTAGGAGATTAGTTTCCTGGATGAGCCTGAATAAGTGGTCATTATTCATAAATATATGACCACTGAATGCTGTGATTAACTAATCAGAATCCAGTGTTTCAGAGAACCATGTAATAAAGTTAGTAGTACAGTGTTGTTGTTTTTTGTAATGTTTGTGTATTTGCAGAGGGTTTATTAAGACCCTTCAACAAAAATTATTCAATCTCTTTTCTTGTCAATATTGTAGTTTTCATTTTATTTTTTGAGGCATTCCAGGTCTCTTCACTTGAGAGTGTTTCAAAGCATGAAATAATATCTGTATTATGTAACCTATAACATTTTACATAGAGAAAATCAAACATGTTTGATATTTTGAGCCACTTTTAGAACACACATTGTTTTCATTTGTCATGCATCTCCTAGCAACATTTCCATATGAGTTGTTTAGTGTATGATGCCTAGTGTTTCTCTGTAACTGCCTAGTGTTTTATAAGTCATGTGATGTATTCCATTGTTTTCGCACATGATCTCTTTTAGAGTACAGTTTGACCTCTCATCGTAAAGACAAATGAGAGCAGATATTACATGGCTCTTTGCTTTACAAAACAAAATTCAGCATGTCTACCCTGACCCTGATTCTTTAAGGTCACTCAATAAATTGACTGTTTTTTGTCGGGTTGGGCATTGACATCGATGTTGGCCACCCATAGCACACGTGCAGTGTGCTTCATTACACTCCTGGGCCAAACCAAAAAAATGGGCCAAGCCAAAAATAGCAAAATACTTAGTGGTCTTTTAATGGTCTTAACCATTTTAATCACAAATCACTTGTCTGGAAATTAGCAAGAATTGCAGAAAATACTGTAGATAAAGTAATTTAGCACAGAATAGATTTCCCCTTTGCTTTCTTTAAATGTTTATGCTATTTGGGTAAACTTACAGACAGCTTTTTACAGGAAGAAGAGTCAGTGTTGTTCCACTCAATGTTGATAGCTACAAAGAGTTCATGAGTAGTTGAAAAATGTCTCCCATTTCACTTGAGTTTAAGCTGAGACCAAAAAGGGTTCAAATCTGGAATCTGACCAAAACATGAGCCTGATGGACTTGTTGCTTAAGCCACTTCTTGGTTGTCTTTGCAATTTGGGCAGGAGCATTGTCTTGTTGAAAAATAACTTCCAATGATTCCTCTTTAGAAAACAACTTTTCATTTGTGGGAAGCAAGCCATTCTGCAATATTCTCCTGTACTCCAAAACATTAAATGACTTTTCACAGTGAAGTAGCTCAACAATATGTGACCCTGGACCACAAAACCAGTCATAAGGGTCAAATTTTTTAAATTGAGACATACATTATCTGAAAGCTGAATAAATAAGCTTTCCATTGATGTATGGTTTGTTAGGATAGGACAATATTTGTTTGAGATAAAACTATGTGAAAATCTGGAATCTGAGGGTGCAAAAAAAAATCTAAATATTAAGAAAATCGCCTATAAAGTTGTCCAAATGAAGTCCTTAGCAATACATATCAACTCACAAAATTAATTTGATATATTTACGGTAATATCTTAATGGAACATGATCTTTACTTAATATCCTAATGATTTTTGGCGTAAAAGAAAAATCGATAATTTTGACCCATATAATGTATTGTTGGCTATTGCTACAAATATACCCATGTGACTTATGACCGGTCACACATGAGCAGCTAAAAAGGCTCCCCACACAATGACACCTCTTCCTCCATGATTCACTGTGCTAGAGATGCATTTATTATTATATTTCTCAGCAGATTTTCAAAGACGCTCTGGAGCATCACCATGCAACTCGTGTTTCGTTGTGATTCATCATTCCACACAACTTCCCATATTCTGCCAAAAACTTGTTTTTCTGAGATAGCAATGGCTTTTTAAGTAGTGCATATGTTTAAATTTTGCTAATTTCCTGACCAATAATTTGTGGATAAGACAATTAAAAGCTTAGTGTTTAGCCATTTTGGGCTTGGCTGATTTTTTATTTTTATTTTTTTTGCCCAGGAGTACATGGAGATGTGTAAAATTCTTCATGTGCGTTTGAATTGTACAGCTGCGTCCGTGGCGCAGAACTTCAAAGGCTCATCATAATTGGCTCCTCGTCTAAGAGATAATTGACCCAGTTAGAGGAGAATGTAATTACCTGTGTCAGACACATTAAAGCTCTGCTTCAGCCAGTTATTCTCAAGATCCTGCTTAACAGTGTCAGCTACATTCTCAGCAATATTTGTTTAGTCAATTTGTATTTATTGCTTCAGTGATGTGTAAAAAAAGTGTTTAATTATTTTCCAGCTAATTTGCGATTTTTTTTATTTTTTTTATTATTATTTTATGATGTTTTGATGTCCTTTTCATAGGTGGTTGATGGGTACTTGATTATAACATCAGGAAACTAATGCATTATTTGAAGTTCTCAACAGTAATACATTGTAAAAAAAAATATATATATTTTTTTTTTTAAAACAGTTGGACCGTGTCGGTTTTTCACTAAGATCATCGCATTGTATTCTAGGATTACTGTACTTAGGATACGTGATGCCTTAGAATTTGGCTGTGAATTTGACGTATTCAGGTGATGGAGAGAAAGACAACAGTGATTTAGAACAGGGTTTCACAAATGGGTTTGTGAGAGAACTTGCAGGGTTTTTTTAATTTGATGGAAAAAACAATAATCACAAAAATGCACAATTAAATTACTAATTTTTTTTTTTAAAGATAAACAAATAAAATATTTCATCTGCATGAACCATGAACATGCAACAATGTTATTAAATTACTGAAATATTAAAGGGGACCTATTATAGGTGCAGTAAGGAGTATGGAATTGACAGCAACAGTCAACGTAAATACACCTTTTCACCTTTGCGAGAATGTTTTGCCTTGCATATGCTTTTTCAGTAAATTTGATAATTGAATATTTGTATTGCATATGTGTGTTCATCAGGAGCAGTACTTTGCCTTGCGCCCTGAGCTGAGGAACCGTAACTATGGGGACATCAGCGAGCGGGTCGCTATTCGGAAGCGGCTGCAATGTCACTCCTTTAAATGGTACCTGGACAATATCTACCCTGAAATGCAGGTTTCCTCCCCACACAAGCCCCAGCAGCCTGTCTTCATCAACAAGGGTTTGAAGAGACCCAAAGTCCTGCAGCGGGGTCGGGTAAGACCTCATGTTGACCCTTATGCTTATCTTGTATCACTGATGGTCAATAAATGACTGCATGAATGTGTCTGTTGGTTTTAGGTTTGACTCTCATAACACACTCTATTTTTTGAGTGTAATTTTATTAAACGAAATAAATTTAAATATACACTGATGAGCCAAAACGTTCTGACCAATTGATTAGTGAACAGTCAGTTCATTTAGTCAATGTGTTGGATGGGCAAGAGTAAAGACCTGAGAGACTTTGGCAAGGGCCAAATTGTTATGGCAAGGTGACTGGGTCAGAGCATCTCTAAAAGGGCAAGCCTTTCTGGTCAGCAGTGTGAGAACCAATGGACAGTGGTCTGAGGAGAGACAAACCAATTGGTGACAGGGGTTTTGGGCATCCAAGGCTCATTGATGCACAAGGGCAACGAAGGCTATCCCGTCTGGTCCGACCTTAGGCTGTAAAAAAAGATGGACAACGCACCTTCACTCTCTTTCATTGTAGAAAAGTGAAGAGGCCAATGTCCCAATATGGCGCTGACATCTTGGAATCCGAGTCTACGCAGTAGTGTGCATGAAGTTTACTGCAGAACAACTCATGTCGGTGTGAAATAAACAGTTATGGAAATGTAGAAATTAATGTTAAAGCTCCAATCTCCTCCCGAAGATCCCGAAAAAAACTCTGTTGGTGCCTCAGTGACTGCTTCGCTCAGAGAAGCTGTCAATCATGACGTCACACCCCTGTTTTTATAGCATCAAATAACTAACTAAAACCAAACGTACACTTCAAATGTATTTGAAGTGTAATTTGATTGTTTAATTTGTCTCACGTCCCATTATATTACATGGAGAGGGCGGGGTTTATGTCCTATACTGCATCTATCCACCAGGGGGTGTTTGAAACGTTTTAGCTTCACTTTTCAGGACTTGTCACACTTGGGTCTGACCACTACAAAGTCTATTGTGGCACAAGTCACATGAAAATTTTAGTCAAATTTATGGGAAGAATGTGTAACCACATTGCATCCTGCTGCGTATGGGGCTGTGTAGCCACAGACTGGTCAGAGTGCCCATGATGCCTGATCTCTGTCCACCGTCGAAAGCACCTACAATGGGAACGCAAGCAATCAGAACTAGACCTTGGAGCAATGAAAGAAGGTCATCTGGTCCGTTTAGTCTTTACATTATGTGGACAGCCGTGTACATGTGCGCCATTTACCTGGAGTAGTATGGCACCGGGATGCCCTGTGGGACGACATCAGCTGGTGGAGGGAGTGTGATGCTCTGGGCAATGTTCTGCTGGGAATCTCTGGGTCCGGCCATTCATGTGTACCTCAATTTGACACGTGCAACCTATCTAAATGTCGTTGTAAACCAGGTACAGCCCTTAATTGCAATATGGTACTCCCTGATGGCAGTAACATCTTTCAGCAGGATAATGTGCCCTGCCACACTGCACACATTGTTCAGGAATGGTTTGAGGAACATAATAAAGAGTTCAAGGTGTTGCCCTGGCCTACAAATTCCTCAGATCTCAATCTGATTGAGCATCTATGGGATGTGCTGGATCAACAATTCCAATCCATTGTGGCTCCACCTTGCAACCTACAGAACTTGAAGGATCTGCTGCTAACATCTTGGTGCCAGATACCACAGGACACCTTCAGGCGTTTTGTAGAGTCCATGCCTCGACGGGTCTGGGCTGTTTTGGCAGCATGTGGAGGACCAACAGCATATTAGGCAGGTGGTCATAATGTTTTGGATCATTGGTGTATATCTTTGAATTATATTCAAATAGAAAAGTTATTTTAAAATGTAATATTTCACAAATTATTTACTGTATCTTGTATCTCGGTCAATAAATGACTGCATATGAATATGTGTCTGTTTTTAGGTTTGGTTCTCACAACATATACATTATTTTTCTATTGTCATTTTAATCTCTTCATTACATTGCACTTCATTCACTTAAAATACAGTAGGTAAAGCCATATGAAATGAACTGACAGCTCTCTGTATAAACAGCAGAGGGCAGCAGAGCAGCTCTTGAACAGTATGGGGTCGACGACTCATTAAGTCCACTGATGTTTTACATTAATTTTGCAGTACGTTAGTGTTATGTTATAGAATACTTAGAATATCATCTGATTTTTTTATTTTTCTAAGCCTAAGGTTGGTTAGTTATCACTGAACGGTTTTAACATACTTCTTTAAAGATAAATACTTTTTTTCCTGTTCTCCCTCAGCTGCGTAATCTGCTGGCTGACAAGTGTCTGGTGGCACAGGGACGTCCCAGTCAGAAGGGGGGCGCTGTGGTGGTGAGAGACTGTGATCCACAGGACCCGGAGCAGGTCAGGTCATCAAACTGCTATCATTCTATGATAATTATTAGCAGCTATGAAGTGAATTTTGCTTCTTTCTTTTTTTCTTTTTCTTTTTTGAGCTGCTCATTTATGTCCTATATCAGTATTCATTTTTGACTCATACTTAACACACTGCTGTTCAAAAATGTAGATTTTTTTTTTTTAGCTGAAGTGAAGTACATAACCAGCCAGTGTTCAAAACTATGTCCTTACCTTAGCCCGATTCACAATGCTAAGCTTGTAATAATGTTTTCTAATTAGAGTGGTACTGGTATGTTTCCGTGGGAAATTCGAGCATGTCGCTGTTTGTCTTTGCGTCATTACGTCACGTCTGTTTACATAAAGAACGAGTCCCTGCTGCAATAATTAAACTTATCATTTGGATGGCGGATTGTATGGTATGAAAAATTAACTAGAGAGTAGACTGTACAGAAATTGAAATCTACAGGTAACGCTAATACACACTAAATACACATAGTCACGCAATGCTGATGTTGTTAATATTAACAATTTGAGAACTAAGTATAACACTGATAATAATTTCCATGGTTTAATGTGATATGAGCTAAGCGATCATTAGATTTAATTACAATGGCAGCGCAATGTATTGCAATGCCTTTTTTTCTCAGTTGGTCAGAACAAAAGTGGTAGACATGTTACTTGCTTGTTCAGATGACATTTTCTGGTGAAAATTCTTATTTTGGTCATACTTCCAAGACAGCCACACATTCTCCTCAAAACATTACATTCATCTGCGATGATGAATGATACAGTGCTCAGCATAAATGAGTACACCCCCTTTGAAAAGTAACATTTTAAACAATATCTCAATGAACACAAAAACAATTTCCAAAATGTTGATAAGACTAAGTTTTATATAACATGTGTTTAACTTATAACATGAAAGTAAGGTTAATAATATAACTTAGAGAACAAAATTTTCAGTTTTACTCAAATTAGGGTGATGCAAAAATGAGTACACCCCACTGAAAGTCTCTGGAGCAAAGCTAAACTTTAGACTACAAATTTCTAATTTAACAAGAATTCAACCACAGGTGAGTCTAATTATTCATTACACAGGTGACCTGTAGACAGTTGACTATAAAAGTGTGTTAAAACCCCTTCCCATTTCATGCTGTCAGCAATGGCACCACATGGAAGAGAAATGTCACAAGACCTGAGAAAGAAAATAATTTCTTTACACCAGAAAGGTGAAGGATACAAGAAGATCAGTAAAGCTTTACGTCCAGGTTGTCCACGGAAGTTAACACCTCGACAGGAGCGTCTTCTGATGAGAAGGGTTGAAGAAAATCGGCATGCAAGTTCACTGCAGTTATCTAAAGAAGTAGAAAGCCAAACTGGGGTGACTATTTCCCATGACACAATACGGCGTACACTGCAGAGGAATGGCATGCATGGGTGCCGTCCACGAAAGAAGCCTCTCCTAAAGCCCAGGCACAAAAAAGCCCGCCTAGAGTTTGCCAGGGCCCATGCTGACAAAGATGAAGACTACTGGGACTCTATACTCTGGAGTGATGAGACCAAGATAAATGCTTTTTGAAATGATGGCTTCAAAACTGTATGGCGTCGCAAAGGTGAGGAATACAAAGAAAAATGCATGGTGACTACAGTGAAACATGGTGGTGGCAGTGTCCTTATGTGGGGCTGCATGAGTGCTGCTGGTGTCGGGGAGCTGCATTTCATTGATGGCATCATGAATTCACAGATGTACTGTTCTATACTGAAAGAGAAGATGCTACCATCACTCTGTGCCCTTGGTCGTCGTGCACTTTTTCAACATGACAATGATCCTAAACACATCTAAGGCCACTGTTGGATTTCTGAAGAAGAACAGTGTGAAAGTGATTCAGTGGCTCCTGATCTGAACCCAATCGAACACCTATGGGGAATTCTGAAGAGACAAGTTGAGCTTCACTCTCCATCCAGCATCCAGTCTCTAAAAGAGGTCGTTCTTGAAGAATGGAAAAAGATAGATGTTGCAAAATGTCGCCAACTTGTTCATTCCATGCCTTCATTCCATAGTTTTTGTTGTGGGGTGAGCTCACACGCATCACCCTAATTTGAGTAAAACTGAAAAATGTGTAATCTAAGTTATATTATTAACCTTACTTTCATGTTATAAGTTAAACAGATGTTATATTAAACTTAGTCTTGTCAACATTTTGGAAATTGTTTTTGTGCTCATTGAGATATTGTTTAAAATGTTACTTTTCAAAGGGGGCGTACTCATTTACGCTGAGCACTGTAGATGATAATTCCGGAAATAACTGCAATTTAACAGTGTGTTTTTTTTGTGTGATGTTTTGCAGGAATGGGCTTATGATGAGGAACATGAGTTAATTCTAGCCGGGCTGCTGTGTTTGGACATGTCTGAGATTCGTTCCTCTGACCCGCCACGCCTCATGAAGTGTCACGGCTCAGGTGGATCTCAACAGTGGACACTGGGGGTGAGAAATCAAACCATTACACTCTTGTATCTGTACACTAGGTTTGTATATGCTTCTATTGTTTAGATATATCTAGCTGCCCCATCATGCTTTGCTGAAGTAATAATTATGTTTAAAATAAGTTTTTGTTGTTGTTTTGTCTTCTCAGAAGAATAACTGGCTGTACCAGGTGTCAGTGGGTCAGTGTTTGGCTGTTGCCGACCCTCTCAGCATCAAAGGATATGTTGCCATGGCGATCTGTGAAGATTCCAGGTCCCAGCAGTGGCAGTTGGAGGGTTGAAGAGGCTGGTAGCGTGAGGAACAGCTAGTATAGAGCGCCCCCTCTGGCTGGACATTGAACTGCACCGCCACAGTGCCGTCAGCTCAGAAATGGTCAACAGACCCTTGCTGGTCCAGACCGCTGTAACAGAAAATTGTGAGGGTCTGCAGTGAGGACGACAATTTAAGCTCAACTCTGAGTTTCAGCCTTGGTCTGAAGCTTTCTCAACCCGTATTCTTTTCTCAGAAACAAACTATTTTTAGAGAGTATTTTAAAAATTGTGTTTATTCAAGTATTTGTAAGTTTTAATCATTTTAATTTGCTCTTTAAAATGTAAACAATTTGCACAGAGAAATTCTATTTTCATTTTATTACAGATGTTAGATGTGTTAAATATAACCAGTCTGTAATCATCATTTTTACCTATGAATGCAGCATTTCTTAGAAATAAACTTGTATTTGTCTGTCCCCCCCCCCAGTCAAATTAACATAAGCCTGTCATATTGATTTCCTTTATGTAATTTTATTGGATTTAATGATCACTGGATTTACCTTGACTGTAATAAACTGTAAATTAATACAGTCATTCTGTAATGGGTTAGTATTTCTTATGATTGCTGGCATTCAGATATAGAAAAGTTCAGTAAAACAGCTTAGTAGTAATCCATTAGTATTGGTAAGGTACTTTACTACAGTTAGTATTTGGACAAGCGGTTTGGAAAATATATGGACAGTATTTTTAATCTCTTAATTATTTTGGACTGACACTGAAAGCTTCAAATGTACTTTTTCATGTGAACTCTCTTCTGTCATTTCATGGATGAAAGTACTAATATTTGAAAGTCCAATGTGAATGTAAACTGCAC
Source organism: Anabarilius grahami (assembly GCA_003731715.1). Lineage (NCBI taxonomy): Eukaryota > Metazoa > Chordata > Actinopteri > Cypriniformes > Xenocyprididae > Anabarilius > Anabarilius grahami. The sequence continues at coordinate 6,963,749 of RJVU01019258.1, read as the reverse complement.
TTCCTGTCATTTTTTTACACGGAATTGTAAATACAGTGACATAAAAAGGTGCATTCAATAGTTCATTTGATTACACATTATAATATGTGTTTTTGTGAAGCGTCATCTGAATGGTTTACACTCATATGAGATGAAGACTGAACATAATAGTTTTCTATAACAAAGTTTTTTTATTACCTGTGTGTTGAAATCACGTGACCCACGGTCTTTCTCTAAACGTCGGAGGGAATCTTCACGCTCTGGCTGCAGCCTCCGTAGATGCACTATCGTCATATTGCTGTTTTCTGATTCAAACAGCAAAAATTAGACATGCCCGCCGTGGTATGGTAATGCAATATTTTTTGCATGTAATATTTTTGAGCATGGGGTTTTCTGAAATGTTATATGCCACTTGTATGGCAGGTTGTCCAAACAGGACTCGGACGCGTCTGGCCTCTCCTAACTCAAACATCACAAACACAGCTCGTACAGGGGCCAGATAGATAGATAGATATATGCATGAAAGCGCAGCAGGGATTTAAAAAAATTTAAAAAAAGTGTTTCGGACAAAAAAAAAATAAGGTAATAAGGCTTTAAAACAACATCCAGGTGAGTAAATGAATTTAATAATTTCCATTTGTGTGTGAACTGTCCCAAAGACAGTCACAGAAAAATAGTGAAGGGGTTAATAAACTTTAACCCTCTGGGGTCTGAGGATTTTTGGGGCCCTTGAGAAGTTTTGACATTTGTGCTTTTTTCAGTTGCTTATAAACATATTAATGGCAAAAGTGCCATTACACTGTATTCAGCACGAACTAGGCTACCATAATATGTGAGCAACATGTTTGTATTTTTGAGAGAAGAATAACCTTTATGCGTGGTTATGGGAAAAAAAAAAAGTAACAAATACGGCTTCTGGGTATTGGAGGTTGTAGACTAGAATTTTTGCTTCAAAATGATGTAAATATTATCCTGCCTACTCGTTCATATAAAACAATATATTGATTTAAATTTTGTAAGACTTTTTGTCAAGACAGACAGTATGCGGGAGGCGTAAATCTTCATGAATAATGCTGTGATTCACTCCTGAGAAGACAAAAGATCCGCATAATGACCCACATAATGAGCCCTTTCAGTCAGGTAGGCTATGTGAGAGGACACTAACAAAATCAAAGTAAAAAAACTTTTTGGTAGTTTATTCAGAATATAGTTAATATAAATGAGACACATTTTGAATAAATGAGGGTAAAAGACATCGTTTGCTAAGCAATGTGCAGTGGCTTTTAAACCAACCAACTTCACTAATTTATGAGATCTCTGTTTCACCTTAATTGAGGCAAGAGCTGACTTTTTTTTCTATTTTTATTTATCCATATATCTGCCTGTTGCCATGCCAGGTTATTTCCAAATATGTGATTATTTAAAAAAAAAAAAAGGTTTTAAAAGGTTTTAAATCGGTTGGTGCTGTTGGTTAGTGTTGTAACTGCAGTTTTGTCTTCTTCTTATCTCGTTATAGATTTACTTGAATTGATATTGTCATGTAATATTAATCAAATTAAATAATGTAATTTGAACTTGCCATACCTTGACTTTTAGTGAATTAATGCCACTGAGGGATGGTCCATCATTTTTTCCCTCCCAAATTAAGCCAGTTGAAAAACATGGGATGATGCAAATTATTCTGCCCCACCCACCATCCACTTTCTGCCTCCGCCACTGATGGCAGGTAAGGGAAATTTAATTACCGTGTAGACCGCTCTCTTAAACTCACTAGTGCTAGCCTTGTAAGGCCCACTGTTGTAATATTACAACATCAATTTTAGCTCTTCTAAAATAAACCTGCAGATGTTCTCTCTCTCGACCACATTTACACAACTAATAGGTCCTATTGTTCAGCCTTGTAATGCTATTGGATGGAATATTTTGTGAATAGGCCTGTTAACCTGGTCATGAACTCAAACAACCTGCAAACTTGCCTTGAAGCACATCATCATGTTTTACTGGACTGGATAAATCAACATTCAAGTAAAATGCCCCCAAATATTTTTTTATGTGATTAGTAATATATCAAGATCATGCAGATATTAAGGTACTATTGAATGCTTTAATTATATTAGATTTTGAGCATGTAATGTCAATGTTGTAATTGTATAACACTGGGTGAAACGGGTAGCAAAATTTACCTGTGCACCTTGCACATTCCATGGATGAATTTTACTCATGTGAAAGAAATACTAACAGAAACAATGTTTTTGATCATTCTCAAGTATTAAATGTCTTCTTAGTTACAATTTTGAGTTTTAATTCAACTTTAATTATTATTAAATAAGTTCAAGTTTAATTAAGGAATAAATTATTTCTTTGAGAATTTGAAAGTATTTGTACAGCAATATTTCAGACTATCTGTATCTTATCATTTATAAAATATACTTAACTGTTCCTGTTTTCTTTTCTGGGCTTTGCTTGTTTGCCCAAATATCTGCTTGCCACATGAAGGACAGGTGATAATGTTCTGGAATGTGGGGGCTGTAAATGCTATTAGCATAAGTAGAGGGCACAATTACCTAGCCAGGCTGTATTGTGTGAATTCTGTGGAATGTGTGAATTCTTTTAAATGTGTAAGTATGATTGGGATATATAAAAAAATATTCAGAATGCCACTAGCCAAGAAAGACCGTATTATGTACAGTGTATGATGTCATTGATGCCATCCAAAATGGGAACAGTGATTTTGAATTGGATTCTGATAAAAGAGAGATGCAGAGATACCTGTGAACTGGAAAAGGAAAACCCAGTGACCACCCATCTGATGATTCTGAGGACATTATGCCAACAAAATCAAGTCATTCAAGAACACAGACCATGCCCCGTGACAGGTATCACTGACTGAAAAAGGATTTTAACAGTCCCAACACTGATTTTTCAGGTCAGGATATCATGATGCTTCATACACCACTGGAGTATTTCCGAAAGTTTGTGTCAGAAGATATAAATAAAATAGAGGACGCTTCGGACACTGGTAAAGAATACACCAAAATGCTTTGCAGCAAGTTCGTATCGGTACTAATTTAGTGGTATCGGTACTAAAAGTACACAAAGAACAGCAATGCTAACTTTAGCTAAAGAATTACTGAATGCCCCTTTATACAGTATATGCATTTTTTTCTAGCAAGACTCAGCAGAGGGAGTCCATAATTTATAAATAAAGTTTAACATGTGCTCTGTTGTACAGGTGCTGGTCATATAATTAGAATATCATCAAAAAGTGAAACTTGTATATTATATTCATTCATTACACACAGACTGATGTATTTCAAATGTTTATTTATTTTAATTTTGATGATTATAACTGACAACTAAGGAAAATCCCAAATTCAGTATCTCAAATAATTTGAATATTGTGAAAAGGTTCAATATTGAAGACACCTGGTGCCACACTCTAATCAGCTAATTAACTCAAAACACCTGCAAAGGTCTTTAAATGGTCTCTCAGTTTAGTTCTGAAGGCTACACAATCATGGGGAAGACTGCTGACTTGACAGTTGTCCAAAAGACGACCATTGACACCTTGCACAAGGAGGGCAAGACACAAAAGGTCATTGCAAAAGAGGCTGGCTGTTCACAGAGCTCTGTGTCCAAGCACATTAATAGAGAGGCGAAGGGAAGGAAAAGATGTGGTAGAAAAAAGTGTACAAGCAATAGGGATAACCGCACCCTGGAGAGGATTGTGAAACAAAACCCATTCAAAAATGTGGGGGAGATTCACAAAGAGTGGACTGCAGCTGGAGTCAGTGCTTCAAGAACCACTACGCACAGACGTATGCAAGACATGGGTTTCAGCTGTCGCATTCCTTGTGTCAAGCCACTCTTGAACAACAGACAGCGTCAGAAGCGTCTCGCCTGGGCTAAAGACAAAAAGGACTGGACTGCTGCTGAGTGGTCCAAAGTTATGTTCTCTGATGAAAGTAAATTTTGCATTTCCTTTGGAAATCAGGGTCCCAGAGTCTGGAGGAAGAGAGGAGAGGCACACAATCCACGTTGCTTGAGGTCCAGTGTAAAGTTTCCACAGTCAGTGATGGTTTGGGGTGCCATGTCATCTGCTGGTGTTGGTCCACTGTGTTTTCTGAGGTCCAAGGTCAACGCAGCCGTATACCAGGAAGTTTTAGAGCACTTCATGCTTCCTGCTGCTGACCAACTTTATGGAGATGCAGATTTCATTTTCCAACAGGACTTGGCACCTGCACACAGTGCCAAAGCTACCAGTACCTGGTTTAAGGACCATGGTATCCCTGTTCTTAATTGGCCAGCAAACTCGCCTGACCTTAACCCCATAGAAAATCTATGGGGTATTGTGAAGAGGAAGATGCGATATGCCAGACCCAACAATGCAGAAGAGCTGAAGGCCACTATCAGAGCAACCTGGGCTCTCATAACACCTGAGCAGTGCCACAGACTGATCGACTCCATGCCACGCCGCATTGCTGCAGTAATTCAGGCAAAAGGAGCCCCAACTAAGTATTGAGTGCTGTACATGCTCATACTTTTCATGTTCATACTTTTCAGTTGGCCAAGATTTCTAAAAATCCTTTCTTTGTATTGGTCTTAAGTAATATTCTAATTTTCTGAGATACTGAATTTGGGATTTTCCTTAGTTGTCAGTTATAATCATCAAAATTAAAAGAAATAAACATTTGAAATATATCAGTCTGTGTGTAATTAATGAATATAATATACAAGTTTCACTTTTTGAATGGAATTAGTGAAATAAATCAACTTTTTGATGATATTCTAATTATATGACCAGCACTGATATGCTGCTGGCTGATTTTGCAGCCTTAATCATTGAATGGGATTGCTCCCACTTGAAGCATGGCTCCAAGTCTGCCACCTTAATTGTCATTAAAGATGACCATGATTCCTCGAGGGCCAGACTGTTTCTAGTTTTTGTATTGTTCAATCCCACCAAGGAAAATACCTGCATCAGCATTGGAGTGTGGCAGGACTAACACTAATTTAGCAATGGTGGAGAGTCTCTCAAACCTGCCCACCTCTGTCACTTGTAAAATGGTTATGATACACACCTTTAATATATTTAGTAAAAGTTGCTGCATTTAAACCAAAAGCCCACGTCAATTACATCTTCGAGATCAAAATCTGCCACCTGTAATTAATAATTTTTTGTAAATTCATCATCTGTACATCACCTAAATATTAAACGTACTATATTGCCAAACGTTTTGGGACGTCTGCCTTTACATGCAGTCCTGCACAAGTTGTTCTATCGGGTTGAGGTCAGGACTCTGTGCAGGCCAGTCAAGTTCCGCCACACCAAACTCACTCATCCATGTCTTTATGGACCTTGCTTTGTGCACTGGTGTGCAGTCATGTTGGAACAGGAAGGGGCATGAAATTGTCCAAAATGTCTTCTCATACTGAAGCATTAAGAGTTCCTTTCACTGGAACTAAGGGGCCAAGCCCAAACCCTGAAAAACAACCCCACACCATAATCCCCCCTCCACCAAACTTAACACTTGGCACAATGCAGTCAGGCAAGTACCGTTCTCCCGGCAACTGCCAAACCCAGACTCATCCATCGGATTGCCAGACAGAGAAGCGTGATTCGTCACTCCAAAGAACACGTCTCCACTGCTCTAGAGTCAAATGGTGGCGTGCTTTACACTGCATCCGACGCTTTGCATTGTACTTGGTGATGTAAGGCTTGGATGCAGCTGCTCGGCCATGGAAACCCATTCCATGAAGCTCTCTATGCACTGTTCTTGAGCTAATCTGAAGGCCACACAAAGTTTGGAGTTCTGTAGCTATTGACTGCAGAAAGTTGGTGACTTCTGCACACTGTGTGCCTCAGCATACGCTGACCTCTCTCTGTGATTTTATGTGGCCTACCACTTCGTGGCCGAGTTGCTGTTGTTTCCAATTGCTTCCACTTTGCAGTGGTGTATAAAGTACTCGAAAACCATACTTGAGTAAAAGTATAGATATCTTACCAGAAAATGACTTTGGTAGAAGTCAAAATCACTGTTTAGAATGTTACTTGAGTAAAAGTTTTAAAGTAACGTTATGTGATATTTTTTGTACTTAAGTACGAAAAGTATTCTTTTGATATTAAACGTACTTGTATTGAAAGCAAAAGTACAAGTAAATGTAAAATACAAAAGGAACAAAAAAATGGTCTTTTCAAAAAAATACACAGTTTGAGCAGCAAGATTGTGTTCAGTTTTAACTCTCTTACATTTTGTTTCTTTGAATTAAAAAATGGCTAAATGTTTATTATACTTTTTAAATATAAAAATTATACATTGATCGTTCATGTTAATTCATAGTGCATTATAACTAATGTAAGAGACTTTAAAATGTTAAAATGTAAATGTTGAAATTAACAATGAACTTTTATTAACCTTATTTAATGTTACAAATGGACTCTTATTGTAAAGTGTTACCATTTCATATAAATCCAAACAGTCATGCTTAAAAAATGCCATCTTTACACACAATGGCATAGCATGGGTCTATTATATGTATACTTTCACACATTATTTGCCTCTATTTTAGAAAACTTGATGATTATCTAATCAAAATATGTGTTACAGTGCCGATAAAAAAGAACTGAAATCGAATAGGCTACATGATTTATGTTTCTGTCGCTGCATGATGAGGATACAGTTTAAATATACAACTTCAATGGATAATGAATGCATAACAGCGAACATATGGATATAAACTGAAGCAAATGAATGGTAACAATCGTGACATTAAACAGTTGGTGTTTTTGTCACATTGTTTTAACCGCTTGAGGTACTGCTAATGTTAGCATCCTCTCAGCCTCGACGGCAAACTGTTCCCCACTAATGCAGCATCTAGTCAACAAACTAATTACTTTATAATGATATGAAAACATGTACTGTAGTGTACACTGTATAACATACCGTTTTTTTGTCCGTTTTAAATCCGTTTTTGAAGTGTCCCGCTCTGTGCAGCGCAGCCTCACGTCATTGTCAAAATAAACTAGGAGGCGTCAGTGATAGTTTTTATTTCGCCTCTAGAGGCCGCTCTTGTACTGTATAATGACAGCGAACTCTTCTCAGCCGCTCCAGCAACGGACGCAACCCGAAAAAATGAAATCAAATGCGGTGGTGCGAGCACTTGTTTGCATATGCTTGCATGCAGTCTGTGTTCTTCCGACTTTATTTTGTAGTAAGTAACGAAAATGCTTTGGGAAAATGTATCGGAGTAAAAGTATACATTTTATTTAGGAAATGTAGTTCAGTAAAAGTAAAAGTTGACAGAAATATAAAAACTCAAGTAAAGTACAGATTCTCCCAAAAAATACTTAAGTACTGTAACGAAGTATCATTACTTCGTTACATTACACCACTGCCACTTTGTTATAATACCACTAACAGTTGACCGTGGAATATTTAGTAGTGAGGAAATTTGTGGCCACTGCTTGATTTATAATACAGGTAGTCATTTGTACTCCTGTGCAGTAGCAGAATCTTTGAAGCACTCGTTCATGAGTGACCCGAGATGATCTGTGACAGCTAGTGGTATGTTATGGTTTGCTAGCATCACAACTTTTTTTTTTTTTTTTATCTNTTCTGCCCTCCTTGTCTACAAGATACAGTTGCATTGATGTCAGATTTTGAATGATTTTAATGTACACAATGAATTCAAATAGAATNAAATATATCAGTCTGTGTGTAATTAATGAATATAATATACAAGTTTCACTTTTTGAATGGAATTAGTGAAATAAATCAACTTTTTGATGATATTCTAATTATATGACCAGCACCTGATATGCTGCTGGCTGATTTTGCAGCCTTAATCATTGAATGGGATTGCTCCCACTTGAAGCATGGCTCCAAGTCTGCCACCTTAATTGTCATTAAAGATGACCATGATTCCTCGAGGGCCAGACTGTTTCTAGTTTTTGTATTGTTCAATCCCACCAAGGAAAATACCTGCATCAGCATTGGAGTGTGGCAGGACTAACACTAATTTAGCAATGGTGGAGAGTCTCTCAAACCTGCCCACCTCTGTCACTTGTAAAATGGATATGATACACACCTTTAATATATTTAGTAAAAGTTGTTCTATCGGGTTGAGGTCAGGACTCTGTGCAGGCCAGTCAAGTTCCGCCACACCAAACTCACTCATCCATGTCTTTATGGACCTTGCTTTGTGCACTGGTGTGCAGTCATGTTGGAACAGGAAGGGGCATGAAAGGGGCATGAAATTGTCCAAAATGTCTTCTCATACTGAAGCATTAAGAGTTCCTTTCACTGAAACTAAGGGGCCAAGCCCAAACCCTGAAAAACAACCCTACACCATAATCCCCCCTCCACCAAACTTAACACTTGGCACAATGCAGTCAGGCAAGTACCGTTCTCCCGGCAACCGCCAAACCCAGACTCATCCATCGGATTGCCAGACAGAGAAGCGTGATTCGTCACTCCAGAGAACACGTCTCCACTGCTCTAGAGTCCAGTGGCGGCGTGCTTTACACCACTGCATCCGATGCTTTGCATTGTACTTGGTGATGTAAGGCTTGGATGCAGCTGCTCGGCCATGGAAACCCATTCCATGAAGCTCTCTATGCACTGTTCTTGAGCTAATCTGAAGGCCACACAAAGTTTGGAGTTCTGTAGCTATTGACTGCAGAAAGTTGGTGACTTCTGCACACTGTGTGCCTCAGCATACGCTGACCTCTCTCTTCGTGGCCGAGTTGCTGTTGTTCCCAATTGCTTCCACTTTGCAGTGGTGTATAAAGTACTCGAAAACCATACTTGAGTAAAAGTATAGATATCTTACCAGAAAATGACTTTGGTAGAAGTCAAAATCACTGTTTAGAATGTTACTTGAGTAAAAGTTTTAAAGTAACGTTATGTGATATTTTTTGTACTTATGTACGAAAAGTATTCTTTTGATATTAAACGTACTTGTATTGAAAGCAAAAGTACAAGTAAATGTAAAATACAAAAGGAACAAAAAAATGGTTCTATACAGTTTGAGCAGCAAGATTGTGTTCAGTTTTAACTCTCTTACATTTTGTTTCTTTGAATTAAAAAATGGCTAAATGTTTATTATAATTTTTAAATATAAAAATTATACATTGATCGTTCATGTTAATTCATAGTGCATTATAACTAATGTAAGAGACTTTAAAATGTAAATGTTGAAATGAACAATGAACTTTTATTAACCTTATTTAATGTTACAAATGGACTCTTATTGTAAAGTGTTACCATTTCATATAAATCCAAACAGTCATGCTTAAAAAATGCCATCTTTACACACAATGGCATAGCATGGGTCTATTATATGCATACTTTCACACATTATTTGCCTCTATTTTAGAAAACTTGATGATTATCTAATCAAAATATGTGTTACAGTGCCGATAAAAAAGAACTGAAATCGAATAGGCTACATGATTTATGTTTCTGTCGCTGCATGATGAGGATACAACTTCGATGGATAATGAATGCATAACAGCGAACATATGGATATAAACTGATGCAAATGAATGGTAACAATCGTGACATTAAACAGTTGGTGTTTTTGTCACATTGTTTTAACAGCTTGAGGTACTGCTAATGTTAGCATCCTCTCAGCCTCGACGGCAAACTGTTCCCCACTAATGCAGCATCTAGTCAACAAACTAATTACTTTATAATGATATGAAAACATGTACTGTAGTGTACACTGTATAACATACCGTTTTTTTGTCCGTTTTAAATCCGTTTTTGAAGTGTCCCGCTCTGTGCAGCGCAGCCTCACGTCATTGTCAAAATAAACTAGGAGGCGTCAGTGATAGTTTTTATTTCGCCTCTAGAGGCCGCTCTTGTACTGTATAATGACAGCGAACTCTTCTCAGCCGCTCCAGCAACGGACGCAACCCGAAAAAATGAAATCAAATGCGGTGGTGCGAGCACTTGTTTGCATATGCTTGCATGCAGTCTGTGTTCTTCCGACTTTTTTTTGTAGTAAGTAACGAAAATGCTTTGGGAAAATGTATCGGAGTAAAATTATACATTTTATTTAGGAAATGTAGTGAAGTAAAAGTAAAAGTTGACAGAAATTTGATGTCAGATTTTGAATGATTTTAATGTACACAATGAATTCAAATAGAATTCAATAGACCAGAGGTCTCCAAACTCAGTCCTGGTGGGCCACTGTCCTGCAAAGTTTATCTCCAACCAGCTCCAACACACATGCTTGAAAGTTTATTGCATGCCTAGTTAGACCTTGATTCAGGTGTGTTTAATTGGGGTTGGAGCAAAACTTTGCAGGACAGCAGCCCTCCAGGACCGAAGCCCTCCAGGACCGAGTTTGGAGACCTCTGCAATAGACTATGTCATCTAAAAAGCCAAAACTCTACGTAGGAAATAAGATTATGTAAACAGTCATCATTATCCTCCACTACATAAACATAACACCACTGTTCATTACAAACCTTTATTTCTTGAGCAGTCATTGTCCTGGCAGAAGGAAGTGGCACTGAGTACTGCTGAATTCCACTGCTGGATTGCAGTGCCTTCTGTTTTTCCTGAGGACCTTTGCTGTTTATGTGCCTAGCAACATCTGCTATTCCCTGGTGACAGCAAGCATTTTCTTCCCTACATACAATAATGTGTACTTAATGTCCCCTTTGTTATGAATGGCCATTTTTTGTGACCGTTCATTTTTAAAAGAGCATCTATAGCAGGGGTCGGCAATTAAGTTTGGCATCGGGCCAAAAAAAAATTTCGCCACTAGTTGGCGGACCAGAATATAGTCAAAGTATAATTTAAGAAATTAATTGAAAAATGCAACTAGAATTGCCTGTGACAGACTGTTACAGTGTCTTTTGTAACTGGTATTGAGCTGTTACTTTGTCTTAAATCCTGTAGTAGGACAGTCATTAACAAAAAGTCACATTTGTGTGGCGGTGTCCAGGTTTTACACTGAATAAATTAATAAAGTAGAGTAGTGACACGAAACCTGGCAAGTATCTTCATTCACCAACTTGCAACACAGACCACCTTGATAAAACACACACATGTGAGAGATGCGGATGTGACGCTACGAAAGATAATAGAACCCATTATAATGATATTGTCTACACTGGATGTGGTGCGGCGCGACAACAAATTCCCGACAGTAAAAGGATTCCCCGTTCTATTTCTGACGTAGTCCAAGTGCTTTGCAACGGTCGGTTTGTCGCGTTCAGTGTAGACAGCTTATTTTATTTTATTTTTTAGCTGTTGTGGAGCGTCTGGTGTAGACACGGTGATAATATTAGACGGCACCACGAGACGAAGATCTATTTCAGAACCAGCCGCTATCAAAATAATCTGGCTGCGGGCGTAAGTCAGATATTATTGCTGGCGGGCCACCGATTGCCGACCACTGATGTATAGGATGCAGGTCCACTCTGGGCTTTAGTCTTTTGGCCTGGTGTCTCTCCTTTCCCTGAGGGCTCAACTGTCTCCTGCTCTAAAGTCTCAGAAAGACTTTCATGTTCTTCCTGTGTCTTTTCCTGCTGACTCTCGAGGTCATAGGACTTCTTGGGGGGCTGATAAGCTGCCCACATGGATATCTTGCCTGTCCCTGATACTTTAAAAATACATCCTAATTCCAAATCAAGGAATTGTGCAATACCAGTCAAAAATCTGGACATGATTAATGTGTTTTGATTAATATAAATAAGATAATTTGAGCTAGGTTGCCTTTGACATCCCTAGTCTGTTTCTTTGGAAAACAATAATTAACATTAATTACTAGGCATGTCCAGATATTTGACATAGTATTTAGACATAGATATTTGACAACTAGTAGTTAACCTCATGATGTCTGGTACTAGCCTAAACTCGACAGAGACACACAAAGCACCCAGTTGAAGTGATAGAGATGATTTTGTGTGAATTAAGGGCACTGAGCGTTGACATTTTTCTGACTTCCTGATGTGTGTATGAACTCTCAAGTGGCCAAAACCACAAGTGTGGGTATTTGGGAGAGGCCCAAAGACCTCTAACCCTCTGGTTAAGTACTTTGTTGCTTAGGCAGAAACAAAATGTATTAGACATGTGCGGTGATTTTGTTTTGACAGACTTGAAAAATGCTTTCCACACCATCTTTAAAGTAAAGTCAAGTCACCTTTTTTTATATAGCGCTTTATACAATACACATTGTTTCAAAGCAGCTTTACAGTGATAATGGTAAAATGATGCATTTCAGCTGTTGTTCAGCTAAAGTCAGTTCAGAGTTGATTTGGTTCTGTTGTATAGATCGACAATTACTAAATTAGTTAATATCATCTATAAAGCAAAAAATTATGTCATCGTCCAGCTCAGTTCCATTCTCATACAACGGTGTCAGTACAGTCAGATCAATAATATTGTTGAAAATTAAGTGCCCCCAACTAAGCAAGCCAGAGGCGACAGTGGCAAGGAACCTAAACTCCATCAGGTGACAGAATGGAGAAAAAAACAAAAAAACTTGAGAAACCAGGCTCAGTCGATGGGCCAGTTCTCCTCTGGCCAATGAACAAACACAGTGTCATTATGATTCAGGCTGTATCACAAGTGAGAATTCAGATCGGGATCAGTAACATTCAAATATTCATCCAGTTCCTTTTGCTTGAAGATCGGATTCATCAACCTGGTATGGAAACAAAGCTGGCCATAGGGTGAGTGCAGAGGACCTGTCTGGTTCTCGTGGTCTTTGCTGAGAATCTGTGCCGATGGCTGTCTTTTCAATGAGGCCTTCACAGGGGACTGTCTAGTAGACAGTCTCTGCTGACATTCAGGGCTGCGTTTAGGTTGTGTCTAGGTGCAGGTCCTCCATCTGATCTGATTATTGACTGGATCCGGCTGACTACCGTAACCTCGGGATAGACAGACTAATATTAGCGTAGATGCCATTCTTCTTATGATGTAACAAGTACATTGGGTGTTATAAGAAGTGTTCCCGGTTCCGGTTGACCTAATTAATGCAGCCTAACAATCATTTAAATTATTTGAATAATAGAAATTGATAGTGTGTTATGTGTATGCCAGGTTAGAGAGATGTGTTTTTAGGCTAGATTTAAACTGACAAGAGTGTGTTTGCTTCCTAAAAAAGGCTAGGAAGACTATTTCAGAGTTTGGGTGATAAATAAGAAAAAGATCTACCACCTGCAGTTGATTTTGCTATTCTAGGTATTATCAACTGACCAGAATTTTGAGTTCGGAATAAATGTGAAGGACTATAATGAGTTAAGAGCTCGCTCAAGTACTGCGGAGCTAAACCATTTAGTGCTTTGCAAGTAATTAGCAAGATTTTAAAATGAATGCAATATTTAATAGGGAGCCAATGCAGTGTTGACAGAACCGGGCTAATATGGTCATACTTCCTGGTTCTAGTAAGAACTCTAGCTGCTGCATTTTGGACCAGCTGGAGTTTGTTTATTAAGCGTGCAGGGCAACCACCCAGTAAAGGATTACAATAATCTAGCCTTGAGGTCATGAAGGCATGAGCTAACTATTCTACATTTGTCATTGAGAGCATACAGTATGTCACAATTAAGAAATATTTTTAAGATGGAAAAATGTGGTTTTACAGATGTAAATGAAAGATGTTCAAATGAAAGATTTGTATCAAAGAGCACACCTAGGTTCCTAACTGACGAAGAAGATTTGACAAAGCAGCCATCAAATGTTACAGTATTCTGGGTTATTACGTGCAGAGGTTTTTGGTCCAATAATTAAAACCTTTTTTTCAGAATTAAGTAGTAGGAAATTACTAGCCATCTAATTTCTTTAATCAGCTATGCATTCTGTTTATTTTGTGAATTGTTAAGTTTCGTTGGGGCACGAAGAATATAGAGCCGAGAATCATCAGTCTAACAGTGAAAACTAACGCCATGCTTCCTAATGATGTCTCCCAACGATAGCATACAGGGTACACAGCAACGGTCCTAGTACTGAGCCTGGAAGTACTCCATACTGAACTTGTGATCAGTATGGCATCTCTTCATTTGCTGCCACAAACTGATAACGGTCAGATAAGTATGATTCGAACCAAGCCAACGCAATTTTCGAGTCTATTCAAAAGAATGTTGTGTTCGATAGTATCAAATGCAGCACTAAGATCCAGTAACAATAATAGAGAGACACAAGTATTAATCATTCCTCCAGTAGTCAGTAGGAAAGAAACATGTAACTGTGCTTCTGTGAATTCTGGTTGACCTCTAGATTCCTTTGTCACTCGGAATGCATGAAACAGGTGAAACTCAGCGCTTGGCCTAATAATTTTAGCTGCATCTGAACATGGTATTCTGTTGTTTACACAAATGAGGTTACTTAAAGAATTAGTTCACTTTCAAATGAAAATTAGCCCAAGCTTTACTCACCCTCAAGCCATCCTAGGTGTATATGACTTTCTTTCTGATGAACACAATCAGAGATATATTAATAAATATCCTGTCACATCTGAGCTTTACAATTGGCAGTGAACAGGATTCACGAGTATGAGCTGAAGAAAGTGCATTCATCCACATCCAGTACCCACATGGCTCCAAAAAAAAAAAAAAAAAA
>RJVU01019258.1:6914910-6949177 GCA_003731715.1 Anabarilius grahami | reverse complement strand
AAAAAAAAAAAAAAAAAAATCCATATTTAAGTTAAGAAGTAAAATATCTAGCTTCTGCTAGACCGCCTTCCGTATTCAACGTACGAAGAAAGTGTAAAACTCTTGCAGTTCAAAAAGCTTATGCTGCGTCCTACGCCTTCCCTATTCAACTTACGGAAAAAATCTAACTGACGCCAGTTTGCACTTTCTTCATACTTTAATACAGAAGGCTTTTTGATTAAACCTCACAATGAACACAGAAAAAGGAATATGATGTAAAATATTTTATTTTGTTTTTGTAAATGTTTCTAAATCTGATTCCACAAACTCCAAAACCCACACGTTGTATACTTCCAAAAAAAAAAAAAGCTTTGTTTTAACATTGGATACTACTATACAGGACAAAGAAAAAGACAAATACTGTTAAATGTCCGAATATTGTACAAGGGGGAAAAAAATATCCAAAAAACAAATTTTATTACAGCCAGTCATTGAGAAATTATGTACAATTGATTTATCTGAAAATTGAAAAAATACATCATGCCAAGTATATTACAAGCTCAGGACTGTTTAAGAATACCAACAATTGCAGTCCACATTAGTTGTGCACATGAAAAACTTCATTTCAAACTGGTCTGCAAAGTGCTACCACCAGGTTTGAGTTATTTCATTATTTCAGAGAGTTTGTGACATCATACCATGATTTTTACTCTTCCACAAACCAACACCAAAAATAAATCTTATTTTATTCTTTAAATGTAAACAAGAAAGAAGCATTCTTTGCATTTCGTTAAATGTCTACGCATTGAGTTTTCTGAATGTGAAAGGCATTGAACTTCATCTCTAAAGTTCTAAACGTGAGTCTATGCTGTGGAGCGTTAAGATCAGCTCGTGCTCAATATGGGGAACTATCAAGTACATTATGGGTGACTTCAAATGGAAATTCACAGCACACACTAATCTGATGAACAGAGTTAAGATGTCAATCACCTCAGCATGATTGGTGCTCGTTTTGACTGCGAAAATATATAAAAATGGCAAAAAAAGCAAAAGTAAGGAAACAGTTCTTCAAGTGGTCAGATCATTTTAGACAATATTGATTCTACATTCTAAATACAACAAAAATACTCTGAATTCTTTCATTTTTACAGATTCTGTACAATTTTATACAATACATATACTCTCAAAATGATATCTTGACATCCTTCTTAAATATTTTTAAATCTTTTTTTTTTTTTTTTTTGAAAACAAACAAAAGGTCACCCAGACAGCTATGATAAAGTTAAGGTAACATTTGGTCGAGTAATTAAAAATTTCATTTATAGACGGATATTTACACATCATATAAAGTAACATGTTCTGTCCAATCGGCAGGCTTTCCCAGCAGCTCGACTCTCTGCTTTTCCACATCTTTAAAAAATAGCTTCAATCAATAATAAATACAAAAGCTGTCTCTTTATTTTACAGAAATCAAACAAAGGAAAAAATAAACTGACTCATGGAATCAAGTATTTAAACGGTATCTTTCTGTTTTAGTGCAAGTTAATAATTCCCTTAGCTTTATCCCTAAGGAAGTCTTCTCAGTACATTCCTTGTTCAGTGGTGTCTACATTTCTGTAACTATATGTGTATATATTTGTGTATATATATTTCTTTACCCAGAGGACCTGCCTCTTTATATCTAAATAAGGCTGTGGCCAGCACTTTCAAGCCTAAGCCCACCTGAAAATCCTGTTTACCACTCGCCTCGCTCGACATCTGTCGAAGCGCATCGTCTCGTCTCTCATGCAGGAAAAAAATACATTTACATTGTCTTTGCAATTCAGAGTTACCAGTGTGCAGCCTGTTTATATTTTAGGTGAAGGTGCTCAATCATAAACTACATCAACTCGTCCGCCACTGAACCAAAACAGACCCCGTGGAGTTGTTTTAACTTTCTGAAAACCAGGCCTTTAAAACCCCTTACAGTTCTGCGGTCTAAATCATGCCCTAACATTTTTGATTTTTATATATATATATATATATTAGAATTGAAGTTATAAAATGTTTTGTGGGCCTAAAAAAATAAAAAGGAATGCATATGTTGAATTGTCAATCTTTCCACTGATATCTTTCAATTCATCCATTTCCTGCAGTTAACTGCACCACAGTGACAAGGGATTTTATGCTGATCGTCCTCCAGATCAAACTTGTAGTCGTAACACAACTAAAAAAAAAAGAAAAAAAAAAAAAGAGAAAAATAGGTGAGCATCAATCTAATTGGGTCAAAAGCAATGTGGAGAACGAATGCCTTCCAGACTGGTGGGATAAACTAGTTTTACCTCTTCGCCTCTCTGGATTCTGCGGTTGGAAGTGATGATGATTTTGTGATCTCTCTCAAAGGTTACAGCCTCAGCAATACAGTTGGGTGCACAGGAGTGGTTGATATACCTGGTGGATAAAAGGATTGTTAGAAACAAATTTAAACTGGGTTAAGCAGGTAAGGGCCGAAACATGCTAAGCAAGCTATGCAAGCTTGACTTTGTGGGATGTTGCATTCTGATGCGTGTTAGAAAGCATTTCATAGCATAATCCAAGTATGCAATGCATTCTCAGTGTTGTTGCAACACAATCTTCAACAATAGTTTTTCTCTTTCAGGTCAACTACTGATCAAGTTGATATTAAAAGCTACATGATTGTATCTGCGTTTGTGTACTTGTATAGACTATGTTTCTGGCCTTAATGTCTAAAGCTAACAGTGTTGGCGTTCTTAGAAATTCAAGTTAATTTTCCACCTTGCAGGTCCTCCTGTAATAGTCGCATCAATTACATGCTCACTATCGATGCGAAACATGTAGACTCCACGATTCTGCAAAAAATAAAAAGAAATGAATAAATTGGCAAGCACTTGGACAGAACAAGTGTTTGTTCAGCATGAATTTTGATTTTGATTATTATAAATTCAATTTTAATATAATGCATACCTGTGCCTCGTACATCTTCTCTTTCCTGTTTGCCACCTCATTGCGGATGATGGTACCAATGTATTCAATGACCATGGTGTATTTTTCAATGTCCCTAGCAGCGTACAGCCCCAAACCCTGAATTAAAATAATGCAAAAACTAAAATTATTACTCAATATTAATCAATATTCATTTTTAAAGTGTATGTTAAGATTGGAATACTAGCTTCTTTCTATGTTCTGCATGGTACTAACTGCTTACTGTAATCAAACAATATTAAGTGAAACTTTAAACATTACACGTTTATCATGTAATGCCTACTGTTTCACTTAAAAAAAATTTGAATTTGTTTTAAATAGTAGCAAGTATGACAAAATATTGCATTGTACCATGGCCTCTTCATGTAGCATTTGAGTGGCTGTCCAGTTATACTGGAAATAAAAATGGTTTTGTATTTTTAATTTAATTTATTCTAACTGGCATTTTAACACTAAATTAAGCCTTGCAGTATTTAATTTAAATAATGTCTCTTAAAATTGCATACAGACTTACATTTTGAGGTAATCATTCCTCATAGTCACACAACCTGTTTTAAGTTAGGAGCTATAAACACTATTAAAGCGTGATATTTTAACCTGCAGATCCAACAAACCATTCTTGTGACTGCAGTTATCACTTCTGTGATTATCACTCAGTGTGTCATAAGTTGCCGACCCCTGGTCTATGCTTACAGAATGTTTGCATATATACACTGTATACTGCAGAAATATTACAAGTAGATATTTTTGCACGCTATTCCAAACACTGAGCTAATTATGATCTTTCTACCTGTATACGTGAACGAGCCAGGTAGACGTTGGACTTCCACTCAGCCTTCATTCGACGGTACTGAGAGGATTTGGAATAGACAAAATGCTTGCTGTATGGGGCGACACCCATCTCAGCCGGGTTCCCAGTGCTCTGCAGGGCCTTAGAGGAGCTACAGCTGGTCAGTGTATGAGGCCTGCATGAGAATCACAAGCATATGTGCTTCATTTAATAACAAACAAACAAACAAACAAACAAACAAACAAACAAACAGGACTGGCTAATATTGGTTCATATTCAGAACCACCTTTTTTTTTTTTCAAAATATCAGAAAGATATTTATGCTCTTCAGTTCCATTAACTAATTTTTCAATACCTGCATTGCATTCTTCCGCTGAAGCGGACCAACAATCTAGTTAAGAACTAGTCTTTTCTAGTCCTATAATGAATTTACTGTGCCACAGCAAAACAAATGAAGATTTGTCTGAGCAGTCGGATTTGATTGTGATGAGAGAAAGATTGCAATGAAATTATACAAAGACAATAAATAGACAACGTGTACCCAAACACACAACATGAACAATGTCTGATTCGCAAACAAATAACTGAATGGATTTCAAGTCTTTTTGAACGATATATTAAAAAGTACCTGACTCATAACCAGAGTTATTGGATTGGTTTAAAGCACTGAATCATTTGGAGCTGTTCTTGACTTCACTGCATTGCTTCACTGCACTTAGACTATCTCTTTTCATATTAAAATGGATGCAAAATGATTGATAAAATGCCAACATTAAAGGGTTAGTTAACCCAAAAATGAAATTTCTGTCATAAATTACTCACCCTCATGTCGTTCCAAACCCGCAAGACCTTCATTCATCTTGAGAACACAAATTAAGACATTTTTGATAAAATCCGAGTTTTTTTTTTAATCTACCATAGAAAGCAACAAAATTACTACATTCAAGGTCCAGAAAAGTAGTAAAGACATTGTTAAAATAGTCAACGGGACTACAGTGGTTCAACCTTAATGTTATGAAGTGACGAGAATACTATTTGTGCGCAAAAACAAAACAATAACGACTATTCAACAATTTCTTCTCTACCTTGTCATTCTCCTATATTGAAGACGCATTGCAGAGCTTTCAGGTTCTACTTCAGAACGCCAACTCAGTATTGGCCGATGCTGTTCACGTGAGCACCACGACGTATGTATGATGCTGATGCAGGAGCTGGCCAATACTGAGTCGGCTACTACTTTTCTGGACTTTGAATGTGGTAATTTCGTTGCTTTCTATGGGAGATTAAAAAAACCTTTCGGATTTCATCAAAAATATCTTAATTTGTGTTCTGAAGATAAATGAAGGTCTTACGGGAGTGGAATGACGAGGGTAAGTACTTAATGACAGAAATTTCATTTTTGGGTGAACTAACCCTTTAACTAACAGCAAACTGAGCTCATGGGCTAAACCGGGACATGAATGGATGTTCAACTCACAGACCACAGGGAAAGCAGGAAATCCAATACAAACATGGACGAAAAAAAGGTTAAATTATACAGAATACCTTAACACGAACCTCTTGACATGTGTGCAAGCTTTAGGTTCAGAGCGGGCACAACCAGTGGGGTTGATGGCCAAGGGCAGCTGCATCAGCGGGTTACGGCCATAACGGAACGTGTATTGCTCACATGCTTCTACTCCAGGAAGCTAAAAAAAAAAAAAACCCCAAAAAAACAAAAGATGAATGTTACAACACCAGGAACATTTACAAAAATTAAGAGATACTCTAAGGGGCGGTTTCCCGGACAGAGATTAAGCCTAGTCCTGGAATAAAATGGCCCTTTAAACCAGATTAACAGAAATCTGCTTTCTCTTTCATGGTACAAAATAGTCCTAGACTTAGTCTAGTCCAGAGTTTAATAAACTGATTTCCTGGAGGAAGAGTAGAGCTACTCCAGGACTAAATTGAGGCTTAAATTAAATCTACCAGGAGGCAGGTTTAACTTCAGATTAACATTGTTTTTCAAAGAAGACACGTGTATTACTTGGATATATATATCGATATTGATATACACTGTGTGTATTTATATATATATATATATACGTTTTTTTGATGCTTTTCACTTTATTTAAACAATTTATTTTGATTTAACACCATTGTTTTTGGTTCAAATGTGATTGCATCATGTTAAATTGACTTGAAATGGTTACTAGAACTGACCTAATTTTTTAATTTTGAAATAACATGTTTCAGTCAAGTAACCCAATCAAACAAGACTTTCACTTCCCATCATGCTTTGCACCGGGCTGAACTGGGAGAGTAAATGTTGAAAAAGTGTTATTTTATGCATTTTTTTAGAAAGATGAGAATATGGCGAGACGTTTTACTGTTTGATGTTCTGTTATGTAAAAGTTTTTGATATGTTAGTGTTTTTTGGAGTTGTGGTGAAGTGTTGAGCTTGTGCTTGGGTTGAGGACCTGCTAACAAGAATTGTCTTTTTTATATAATGAAGCAACCACTATGATAGTGCTTTGGATCAAACCAGTATCATTTCTAGACTGCCAACACTGATCAACACATGTGTAAATAGTTATGTTTAGTTTGTTGCTATGTAAAGACAAAACAAAAGCATTAATAATCATTGGATTATTATATATAGAGAATTCATCTTTTTAAATAGTATTCATTACAAAAAGATTTCCAGGCATTTCTCTTTTTTTCACAGCTGATGTATTTTGCTTGCTTTAAAAGAACTGTCTCTTGTTTAGTAATGTTTTTTTCTTGTTTTTTTTGAGATTGCAGTCTTTTTCTGCTGCCATTGTTTTCCTTGAATTTGCTTCTGCGTTCCATGCAATTTCAAGCTTTTCTTGGTTCATTCCATGTTTTACAGGCAACCTCTCTCATGCTAATTCAGATTAGCACAGTTGGTTTTTAATTAATCTAGTTTATTTTAATTCAGGACTCCATAGTCCAGGTTTTAGTAATCTGTACTTAATCTGTGTTTCAGAAAGCCATTTTTTAAACCATGATTAACTGTTCTAGATTAAGGCCTATCCTGGCTTAATTTAAACCCTGTCCGGGAAACCGCCCCTAAATATCTCAGGCAAATCATGCTTTTTTGTTTCAGCACATGTAATTTTATAGCATCAAATAAGACATACAAACAAGTCTTCATTAGATTTTATGGCAATTGTGTTTTGTTGCAAAGATTTAAAGAGTCTTCTCACCCAACAAAAGTTGAAATGTAGACATCCATTCACCAATGAGAATTTCAGACATGAATGTCCATGTGCTTTTAGAAATCTAATTTTCAGTATTTCCACTCTATTTTAAACTGATCAGCCTCTTTCCATATCCACAAATACATCTTAAACATTTCTTTCAAATGCAACATCAGAGCATTCTTTACTTGTTAAGTTCTTAAAATCATGATTTGACTTTCACTTACAGATTCCACAATCCTGGTAACAGCAGATACAGTCAATCCAAATAGGTCCTCTCCTTTCAGGTAAACAGGGAAGAGCTTCAGAGATCCTGTCTCATTCCTTCTCTCTGCCACAGGCTCCAGAACCTTCTCCCACACACCTGCACCACATCATGAGGAAATTATTATATAGTTCCAATACCGTTAGGAAAAAAAACTAAAACAGAACTGGTTGACAGCGCAATCAAATCTATTGCTTACCTTTTGGAGAGGATCCAGTAAGAACCAAGTCATCATAACCCTGCTCCACCACACGGATGATAAACTCAGGGTCACTGTCTTTCTCATCGATGGAACACACGTAGTGGCAACGACGGTTCCCATGACGCATGCTCCAGTAGATCCGGCTGGCCTCGTAGCCCACAGGAAAAATGGCAGACATAGAGTGAAAAGCCTGCATCTGGTGAGGAAGCAGCTGACCAACTGAGTGGAACACCAAGCTGCCCACACGGAAGGTGTGTTCTCGCTCACCCCTCTGGATGATGCTGGCGATCTGCCGTGCCTCATCCCTCTGCACGTAGACCCTACGGAACACGGCAAAGCAGCGAAGTTCATGCTCGGTTCCTGCCAGCCCACCTCCCATTGAGCCGGTTCCTCTGGGTCTGTGCAGGTGGCAAAGCATTGTCTTATCTTTGAAGAATGTGCACTGTGCTTTAAGAGCACAAGTAAAATGGTATGCATTAGTGCAACGCAAGCGGTGGCAGCCACTCGTGGCACCGATTTGCTGACAGTATGAACAGCGCACTGATAGGCCTCTTCTCAGGGCCAGCTCTACGTTAATGAGAGCTCCAGCCTGGGTCTCGTAGACTTCAGTAGACCACAGGGCACAGTTGAGGTGCACCCATAAATCCAGATCAAGGTTCAGCAGACGGGCTGGTCCATCAGTGAGCCCGTCACCTTCTTCGTGGCAGAAGCAGCAGCGGCGCAAGTCTTTGGGCATGGGCTCAGGCCTAAGAGACGTCCCCAGTTTCTTCAGTAGTTCATCAACCTCTTCCTCCCCCGGCAGGTGGTGGTAACCCTTAGGAACCACAATTTGAACACTCCACTTTCTCCAACGTAAAGCCTTCCAGCGCTTGCCTAATGAACACCGAGGGTCATCCAAGCCGTTTTGTACCGCTCGTGGCCGAGGCTTAAGCTTCACTGTGACCTTTAGAGTATCAGACTTGCTATCTCCTCTGAGTGTCTCAGAAGTGATGGATGGGAAGGACATTATCGGAGTTGGGGGTGGAGACTGCTTAGGCTGCAGCTGAGCCAAACAGTGCACGTCGAGATCAGATATATTATTACTGTATTGATGAAACACCTTTGTGGGATTATGCTTATCCTCAGAGTCCGATGGTGGAAGCAAGTTTGGCTGTGAGATCAAGAGAAATCAAAGTTGAGTTGATTGAGTTTGCATTCTTTGGGCAATCAGGCAACTGTTTTCTTTTAAAGAAAATAGCACCAGCAGAAGTTTTAGTTATATTTAAAATACTGATGAGACTGTTTAGTGTACTTCACAGTAAATCTTGATTCAAGATTTAGAATTTTTGGCAGTCATTAAAAGAGACACTATGAGTAGGTAACATAACTTGGCTTTCTAAATATAACAGCAGATCCGACACTGTCAGCTAGTGACTTTAATTTCTGATTTGTTGAGGTTTATACTTACTTTGCCATCTACCAATTTGGTCTGCATGGAGGCTGAATAGAGAACAAAGCAGTTATGGCTGCAGAAGACAAGGCTCCCCTCAGATCCTCCATGGCTCTGTAGAAAGAACATCTGTAAGATCAGGCTCACCCTAGGCAGGAAACAGGGCATGCCATTTCCCATCTACTGCCACAAATTATCATTAGATCGAAGTGCCTCACTGGCAAGACATCAAAGCTTGCATATGTTGCAAACCTATGCTGATGACATAGGAAATTAGATTTGCATACTATTAAAAGAAAAGGGAAGGGGTAAGGGTGGGAGACATCAAAGGTGTCCTATGATTTAAATGACCTGAAATGGGCTTAACTGTTTTTGAACTTTATGCCCTTTAACAAAATGTGCCTCGGTACACACATTCCCTTGGGTAATGTCAGTTAACTATGTGACTGCAGCAGGGTGGATTTTCAATTCCCATCAGGGGCCGGATTATCATAATTGGAGCGCTATTCTGTGCCTCCTTGAGGGGCTTTGAAGGGGTTGCACATTTTCAAGTGCTCTGTGGCCCTCGGCTTCAGCCTTCTTCAGTGCTTTGTCAGAGGATGTAGTCTAGACCCACACAAACTGGATGAACAAACACTTTAACAGCCCTTAGGGGTGATATGAGGTCTAATGACTCAAGGAATCCATGAGACATTAAAATACATATCCTATAAATGACAGTCATCTGGGAAGGGTAATTTGGGAGTTTCAATCACATTTGTGTTGCATACCTGTTTATTTATTGACAGGTCTTTGGTGGACTTCCGAACCCCATTTCCAAGAACCACCACCCTGCAATTGGAGCACCACTGTGGTTTAGGCCCTGGACTGATTCCACCCATCTGATAGTCTGGTCTGACCACAACTGAACCTGTAATATAATATCAATCAAACCTTCAAATCATGCGGTTGTCAGAGAACTTCTGACAAATTACATCCACGAAGCTTGTATGTTTTGACAATTTTTGTTGTCCTTCTAAGTGATTAGCATGTACTTTTTTTTTTACAAATTGGTTGAAATAAACTCAACTTGCAATGAAGTAAACAAAGATGTCTAGTGGTTAACTGGTTAATCACTGTTAAGCTTTTTAATCTCAATTAACCTCAGTTTTACACAGCTTTTTTAAAACTCAATCTAAACATCTGAAAAAAGTTGTGTGTGTGTGAAGTTGAAGTACATTTAATACACATACTGCTCTTGGTAAAACTTTAACATGGGGAACAATTCTCACTTTTAACTAGTTGCTTATTAGCTTGCATATTGGCTGTTTATTAGTTTTTAGTGTTTATTAGGATGTTTACTTATGCAGAATAAGGTATTAATATGTGCTTTATGTGCAATATGTGCATACCTAAACTTAAACCCTACAACAACTACCTTACTAACTATAAATGAGCAGTAAATTAAGACTTTGAGGCAAAAGTCGTAGTTAATAGTGAGTATGTGTTCCCCATACCAAAGTGTTAACCTGCTTTTTTATCTAAGCACAAACATGATGTTTTAAGAACATATGAAAGAAAAAATGCAGCAAGGTTTGTTAGTGATGCTTGAAGTCATAAAATCTCTAAGATTCCAAAGAGCACATAAGGGTTAAGCAAATTAATCACATTTATAGTTCACTTCTGACATTAAAATATGAAAATGTATTTGAAATCACAACAGAGCAAATGTATTTGAAACTTATAAATTGAGCACTTAAAGCAACCACCTTTAAAAAAATTCTTTGTTGGTTTTGTGCTCTAATTAAAAAATACATATGAACATTATTGTGAAAACTGCCAATAAACCCAACAGATAGTACCTCACAATGGGGGGGTCTGTCACTAAACCATTTGAGAGAAACATTAAGTTTCTGCAAAATGCAGCCATGAGATATTGACAGTCAAAATCAACAATCACATTTGTTTGCACTAAAAGTCATACTTACCCTCACTGAATGTTTGGTGTGATAGTGGGGCACCTGGTGGTCTGAGGAGCCTCATTCCAGGTTGCTGATGGAAGAGAGCAGTCTGAGGCGGGACCCTAAGTCCACCAAACATGTCTATTGAGCTGCGGTGATCTGGGCCTGGAGAGCGAATCAACTCATAGTTCCCAGGTATGGACACACAAAGCATGTTCGCCAGTGCTGACACCACTCCTTGAATATTCTGGGACACAAGCAGACAGACACAAGGTCAGAGGGGAGATGTAATCATTCTTGCTTTGAAAAAGTTGTTACTGATACAGAATGGATAATATAACTTCAGGCAGTCACCTGTGTTGCCACTGGGTTCAGAGTAACAGATACAGACACCAGGTCAGTTCTTAAGCATGTAGAGAGCTGTCCAAATTGTGAAGCAAAAAAATTGCTTGGTGGCTCTGTCTTGACTTCCCACTGCCTTGCATCAGAACCTATAGGAAAAACAGCAAGGTTTTGTTAGTTGACAGTATCCAGCTCTGCTCCAAAACCTTATGCTGCCCTGTTGCATACTACTACCAACATAGACAGCTACCTTCTATGGCAGGCTATACAAATAGTGCTACTTTACAAGTGCTCCTCTTGTAAAGTACACAGAAGACTTGACTCAAAACTGATTCCATTAGAATTTGTTAACAGCACGTTGATAAGCTAATGATGTGAAACCAGAGACAGCATGCTGCTGAAAAGGGAACACTGATATTACAAGGGATGGGAGAAAATGAAATTTGTGTTCCCAAGATGGCCACAAATCGAACTGACTTGCTTCGAAAGGGACTTTGGTGAAACTCTAATAAGCACAAAAACACATATTACGTACCAATATTAAATTAGACTGAACTTTTTAATTTAATATTTTACAGTATTGAATGAATTACATTCTGCAGTTTTATACATGCAATTGTGCTGTTGTACAAAACATCAGCACGGCTATGATTCAGCCTTAGGCACGAGTTTTCCAGCAGCGATCATATTCATCAGTACAACAGCATATATGAGTGAGATATTGCTTATCATCCAATGAGAATTTTGTAATGCATTGTGGGATTTCCTTCAGTGAAGCATACATCTACCTTTTGTGGTGGAATGGATGCCTAACCATTATATAAGTGTCACCTTGTTATCTGTTTTCCCTCACCCCGCCACATCTCTAAAACAGCTTTCGCAAGTGTGTCCCCAAGATGTCTTAAAATGTTGTCTCAGCTGGTGCCTTACAAGTTTTATTAGTCTATATCTTTATCTGTTTAGATTACCTTTACCATCCAGTATGGGAATGACTGGAGAGACAGCAGGGGATGGTGGCTCCACTTTAACTCTAGACAGATCTGGATAACGGCTGATCTCCATGCCAACCACGCTCTCGGGAGAAGATGATGGGACAAAACTATCTGGAGTGTCCCTGTCCACACAATGCTCCTGACCCCTATTAAAGACACACAGAACCACACAGATATTGATCTAAACCAAGACTTTATGGTTAACAATGGGAAGTCTCAGAGTCAGAGAGCTGACCTATGGATCAGTGATTTAAAGCGTATTGCAGACAAAAATGTGTCAAGAGCTGTCTAATCGGGGGTTCAAGGCCAGAAAAAAAACTACGTTATGGACTAGGATTTTTGTTAATGGACAAAAGATTGGCTATATGAGACTAAAAAAAAAATTGCAAAAAACCCTGAAAACCTACCGAAGTTCCTCCTGGTTGTTGTGGGGTGGAGTGGGAAGCGAAGCAGGAACATCAACAGTTTTTGGGCCCTGAGTGATGGTGTGTCCCAGCAGGTCATCTTCAGCTTTGAATGGAGCAGTGAGCTGCTTCTGACCCAAACTTTTAGAAACTAGAGTGATGTAACCACAAACAAATAATGTTAAGCAAAAAGGATTTTTTAACTTGGGGGAGCTAATGTATAAGAAAAATACCTACACTGCTATTTGACATGACATCTATGATTCAAAATATTTCATATTTTCTTGTCTATGATGAAATATGATAAAATGATGTGTTTGAAATTGACATTACTTTTAAGATCACACCAAACTATAAATTGTAAATTACAAATTAGAAAGAGATCTAAATATAAATCTTATCTCTGTACATTCTGTACAGTTGTGTACATTCAACTTACTAAACTTTTTATCTAAATGATAAACTGTGCATAAATTATTTCAAACGGTTTATATTCTAATGCTTACCCATAATTTCGGTCTTCTTGGCCAGTTCCTCTGCTGTGGCAAATCCGTTCAACAGCTTCTGCCTGGCAACAGGTGGCGGTGTTGGGGGCAGTGAGGCAGGAGGTGTTGGAGGATTGCTAAGATTGTTCTGCTACAAGCCCAAACAAACAAACAAAAAGTTTTGTTATTTTTTTTTTATATATTTTTTACATAATTACAATATAGCATAGGAAGTAAAGGACGTAAAAGCCAAACCTTATAGATGATTTGTGAGTAGTAATCAGATACTCCATCCAGTGATGCACTTCCAAAAGATCCAGAGAGCCTGTTCTCTCCGCTCAACTGCCCAATGCCATAAGGGGGGAAATGTGCAAAGTTTACCCCAATCAAAGGCTCCATTAGTGGCAGCATACACAGCTGCTGTAAGGATGAGAGTGGACACAAGTTGAGTGAAACAATACATGGACATGATGTCCACAACCAACTCACCAGCCCATTTCAGTCATAACCCTCACTAAAGTTTTAAATGGGTTCTACAGTAAATACAACAAATGATGATACCAGCACTGTAGATAAGCTCTAAATGAAATTACCTCTAGAGATGACTATAATAATAGATAAGTCTACACATCAGATGTATACTCCTCAATTATAATTGAACACTATGCCTTTCACCATAGACTGTAGGTCAACAAAAGTGCACTTCATAATGATTATCATAATGATGGACTATATATCTTTGGTTATATAGTAGTGGGTGTTTACCTGCTTGAGCTGAGTCATCAGTGTGTCTGTGTTGGTGTACGCTGCCTGTCTCTCTTCATCGTCCTTCTTCCTCTTTTTCCAGCGTGACGGCGGTTTCTCAGCTCCATTTTTTGGTGTCCGCTTGTTGCGCTGTTTTCTCTTGCATTGCTCTGGCACTGAAGGCTCTAGATCTAGATTCCCTGTCAAATGGCTGTTCATGCCACTCTGTAGACGATAAACAACTTTTTCAGCTCCAAGAACAAAAGACAGAACAGGACTAGCTAATAAACAAACATCTACCTTCAACAACTTCACAACTCGGTATTATTATAATTATGTACAGTAAATAAACAAGCATTCTTGTATGTCATGAAGTGTTGGATGTTAAATTCAAAGCTGGCCAGATTATTCAATCTGTAATTTAATTTCTCTAAACATTTTGGAAAAACTGCAAATGAATTATTGGATCATGAATAGGTGATTAAAGATCTTTATCATATTTAAATATCCCATCATTTCATCTAAATACACTTATAAAAGTGTTTACACGTTCAAGATCATGATTCTTCACTCTGGTTGTGTAGGGAGGTAGCCATAGAGCTCTTACCAAAGAATCTGTGCTGTCCAGTCTTAAAGAGCCTTTACTGTCGGTCAGGCCCTCTTCCTCTGATCGTATACTGTCATTGGACATCTGATGTATAAGAGGTGCTGAGGAAGGAGGAGGGGTGCTCTTGTTCTTCAGAAGGTGTTTGAGCAACTCATTCCCAGTGTCCCCTTTAGTGCTCTGAACAGGACTTTGGGATTCTGGGTGAGAGGAGATGATCTCATTGCCCTCTTCTGTCTTTACTATACCGGTTCCTCTTGCACTATGGCCAATCATTGTTTCTCCATCAGCCTTCTGGCACACACTGGCTTCAAACTTTTCCAGCTTGATATTATGGAGGAGGCCTCGCTCTGCCTCTGAGCCCACGCTGTACTGTCGCCCTAGTGGAGGACATCCAGAAAGCGGGATATCCAGCTCCGAGGATGGTGGCAGGCCAGTCATAGAGCCTAGTGGGTTGGAAAACTCTGAAGCGTCCTGGTCTCCCATGATGGCAACACTGCGTGTTGGTGTGGATGAGGTGTCTGATACACACGGCGTAAGTGGGGCAGTGATGTCAGAGTGAGGTGTAGAAGGAGTTTTTACTGAATCTGCATCATCATCTCGCTTCTTCTTTCGACTCCTTTTCTTTTTGCCCTTCTCCTCAGGGATGATGTTGGAGTAGAGCTGGATAAGGGACTGCCCTGACCCAGGGAAATTAGGAGGTAAGGGGGTTGTGGAATCCATAGCAAATGATGAAGTTTCTGCTCCACCGTGGGGTGGCATTCCAAGCCCTCCAAAGCCAGGTGGACGTGGTTGACCTGGGGAGAAACCACGCATCATGGGGTTCTTAGGCTGAAAATTAGGACTCATATCTGGGCCAAAGGAGCCATTCCCGGTCATAGGCCTGCGCTCACCGCCTTGCAAAAAGGCTGGACCTGGACTTACGAAATCTAATGGTATATTTCCTTGCTGAGGGAACACTGGGCCAATTTGCTGTTGTTGTTGTTGAGGCCTGGGTGTCTGCATGAACTCCTGTGATAGGTCAGAATTATAGAAGGGCATCTGAGCAAGGCCATCCCTATTGTTGTCATGGCCAAGCCCCAAGCCCTGCTGCTCCAGCTCTAGCCTCTGCAGTGCCCTTTGTCTCTCCACTTCCTGCATGAGCTGTACCCGCTGTTTCTCCTGCTGCTCTCGAAGGCGCTCTCGACGCTCCCGCTCCTGAAAGCCTTCACTAAATGGATTATTATCATCAAACTTCACATGAGGGGCACTACTACTGGCTCCTCCACCATTACCTCCAGCCACAGCACCAGGCTGCCCAGGTTTACCTCCTGGAACCATAGGCGAAGGTGGCTGTGCCTGGAGAGGCTGGGTGGGGTTAGGTAGTGGCATTTGAGGGGGCAGGTGAGGTGGCATCCTGGGCCCACCCATTGGTCCAGTAGCACCAGGATGCCAACTTGGCACACTGGGCATGCGAGTAGGCTTACCAAAGTGCGGTTGTTGCATGGGCAACATAGGACCCATCATAGGCTGGCCAATAGGGGGTCCAACAGGCATCACTCCAGGAGGCTGTCCTTGCATTCCTGGTGGCTGTCCTTGCATTCCTGGCATGACCTTCATTGCACCCATCACACCAGGTTGGAGGTGCTGTTGCTGTTGTTGCTGCTTAACACGATATTCCTCGATGAGCTCAGCATGTTCTTTCTGTTGCTTTCGTATCTGAAAAAATAATAGAGGGAAAATGTGTGTGAATAAGAGATATAATCCTGTTTATATAAATCTGAAAAATGTTGACTGATTAACAGTAGGTTACTGATAATGTCAGAGAATAAATCAGGAATTGAGCTCCTCTGCGGCCTCAGACGCACTGATGTCCGGAAAGGTCACAGCGGTTAAAAATAATTAGGAGGACAAATCATCTTAGACATAGGCCTCATAGGTCTCTAGAACAGGGTTCTTTAACATGGGGTTCATGACCCCTAGGGGATGCGAATCTAACATATTTTCAGAATATTGATGTTAGTTACAAAATTCAGATTCAATTTTTTTTATAAATGCTTTAGTTAAACTGCTTATCCATTGTTTCATGTTTTAGAGATTCCATGAATGAGAACTGTCTGTAAACAGATGCACACAAATTTGTCCAATAAATGTATAATACCCCCACATAACTGTGACTGAAACTAAATACCATTTGCAATATAAAAAAAACAACAACAACAACAACAAAAAACATAAGGGATTGGTCCAGCGATATTTTCTATAAAAGTCTAGGAGTGACAGTGAAAATAAAATGAAGGAATAAAAGTTATCAATAGGGCTGGGACAATACATCGATTCTCGATACAAATAATCTGGAGCGATTCTGATATTTTCTAATGTATCGCGATTCGAATCGATTCTGAGCTTAAGTTTTTAACAGAAGATGGCACTAAGTGCTTTAGAAACAGCCGTAATCTGCTTGCTTCCAGTCCCTTTACACACAACACTTAAACCTAAAATAATCATTCATAAAGCTTGAAAAGGTTGAAATGAATTACAAAGGTGTTGCAGTGGGCTGTGTTTACATTAATCTTGCATCATAAAAGCATTCTGAGCCGAGGTGCAAGTATATTTAACCACTTACATGACTTAGCTGAACGCACGATCGCTGTCCAGCAGTCTTCTTTGTGAGCATTTGAGTGTGTGGTTAAAAACTAGCCTAGCGCGCCATCTGCTGTTAAAACTAGAGAAAATATCATAATCGATCCAGAATCATTGTATCGTAAATCGAGAATCGATGTATTGTCCTAACCCTAGTTATCAATTTAATAAATCAAAAATTTAAAACAATTGATTTCATTCATGTTCTAAAATGCTGTTAAATAAAAGACTAAAATAGTAAATTAATAAATCAGTTTAAATACATATTTTAAAATATGTTTTAAAAAGCATTTGCCAGAAAGTGATATTGGACAGCACTAACTAACGAATCCATGCATCATCGCCTCTGTATAGTCAGCTCTCGCCTATCAGTACACTAGTGAATTCAGGGTCCCTCTCTGACTGCATCAGCGGGGAAAAGTTTGCTACATTTCATTGGATTTTGGTGGACTTGCACAATCACATGTCCAACAACATCAGATGAGGATGCTAGGACAACAGACAGACACCTCTTAAAAGGGAAGACGACCACAAGTACCAAGCCCGAGAAGGACAGGACTAGGTGTGTGATATTAACAAAAAAAATTACATCTTGAGATTTTCTGGGATTTTGTTGATAACGATAATTCATTTTTGTGCTGGTACCTTGGCAGGTTTAGGACTGCCTTGGACAGCTGACTCTCAAAGCTTTTGATTTTCTTCATGTTCTGTGTGGTGGTTCGTTCACAGCAGTGACATAAATGATCTTTTCCAATAAGTTTTAATTGATTTTTACAATGTTATGGGCATTTTTTCCTTTAAAAGAGCATTGTTTCTAAATTATCTATTGTAATAAATTATCTAAAATAATAAGACACTATAAGGCTGTTACCAATCAAACAAAATCAGTGTAATCAAAAGTCTTTGCAATGCAGAGGTGGCACAGAAGCTGCATCTTAAGTAGCATATTACAATATGAAATGATTTTTAAAAAATGAAAAGATACTTTCAACACAAAACTAAAACTGCCAGTATGTGGTGGCAATTCACTCTTAATCAGTGAGCCATTGATTCATTCATTCAACTGATTCTTACAAAAACACTAATACATTCAGCAACAAAACAGCTGTTGCTCGGAGATGAAAAACAGTCACTCTTCGTGTGATATTGCTTAGCTATATCATTTATATTTTACATTAAGTAACAAATATTACCCAACAGTATGACTGAATTTGCATCTGTATAATTCAAATCAGAATATAGTTCTGTTAAAAAAGAAGAAAAAAAACCTTTATGGGTTACAGAGAGAGGTTTTAAGAAACATGGTTGTAAGGATCCCTTTGGAATTTAATATTCAGTTGAAAATTTTGTACATGAATTGTGACAAGAACATGAGTTTGAAGTTTGTGAAGTTTTGAAATTTCGTTTTGCTTGGAAAAACCTGCCATAGTAAAACAAAGTAGATAAATCATTTCATCTGATCAAACATCTGATTCTGGTTTAATTCTTCAATCACTGAAATAATACAAAATATTTAGTTAATAAACTTATGACAGAAATACTATGACATGTAGCCTAAATGATTTAATTCCATCATGATCAACACTTTAATCATGCTAGCCTAATGTCTAGAATAGCGATTTAAGTCTGTATTGCTATAGTCTGGGGGGTTGGGAGGGGCAGTTCAGTAGCTTCATTGTGGGGGTGCAGGACAATAGAAGTGTGAATCATGCTCTTTCATACAGAGAGTGTTGGATAGCCAGCCTGATGTTTTTTTTTACTTAAAGAGCAGGCAAAGTTCCTTTCAGGATAAATCTCTCGATATGTCCATCTTGTCAAGTTATGAATATTTTGATGTAATTAAAGGTTTTTCATAAAAATGTTCAATTGAAGTGTTCAATCCATTTGTTTAAACTGGTTTTGTAGAGTTTTAGAATGTTTGAGCAGTGTTATGATTGTCAATCGGGCATTATCTAAAAAAATGAACTGAGGAACGCGTCCATGCCAACTCTATAGAAACGAATGCGAGTGGAGCACCCATAAGACCTTCGTTCATCTTCGGAACACAATTTAAGATATTTTTGATCAAATCCGATGGCTCGTGAGGCCTGCATTGAGAGCAAGTTAACTTAGACTATGAAACGCCCAGAAAGGTACTAAAAACATATTTAAAACAGTTCATGTGACAACAATGGTTCAACTTTAATGTTTTTTTGTGTGCCAAAAAAAAAAACCTAAATAACGACTTTATTCAACAATATCTAGCACTTGTCACTGAACTAAACACTGCTTCATGAGATTTCGAAGCTTTACCAATCTTTTGTTTCGAATCAGTGGTTTGGAGCGTGTATCAAATAATCTCAAACTGCCAAAGTCACGTGATTTCAGTAAACGATGCTTCGTTATGTCATATGTGTTTTGAAATTTCAATGGTTCATGTGACTTTGACAGTGCTTGGAACCACTGATTCGAAACAAAAGATTTGTAAAGCTTTGAAGCTTCATGAAGCAGTGTTTAATTCAGTGACAGCTAGATATTGTTGAATAAAGTTATTTAGTTTTTTTGGCGCACAATAATTATTCTCATTGCTTCATAACATTATGGTTGAACCACTGTAGTCAGATGAACTGTTTTAAATATATTTTTTGTACCTTTTTGGGCGTTTGAAAGTCTAAGTTAACTTGTTCTCAGTGCAGGCCTCACAAGCCATCAGATTTGATCAAAAATATCTTAATTTGTGTTCTGAAAAATGAACAAAGGTCTTACGGGTGATGAACGACATGAGGGCGAGTAATTAAAGACAGATTTTTCATTTTTGGGTGAACTAACCCTTTAACTGCACTTTAATAGGCTATATCAGGCAGTGAAAACATGCACCCTAAATGTGCACACACAGCAGTCTAACCTACAGTACTAGGCTACATCACGAAGTGTATGCATGGACTCTCTAGGTGTGTTTTTGGTTGTTTTTTTCCAAAGTGAGGGACATAATCGATTAATCTTAATCTTCCTAAGGTTTAGGCCTGGACAGCCATAAAAATTCCTTAGGACATTTTGGATGCAACAGTGGTGGCTGTAACAGAGGCCACAAGTATCCATCCAAGTCCATTCATAATTATGTTTGGAAACCATAAACTGGAAACATTAAACTACAACACATCAATTTCATAATTATTCAGAGAAATAAGTATTTTCAGTGACAACTATTTGTAGTGCAACATCTTACACAAATTCAGCTGTTAACATACAAATGAATACATGCATGAGTTTTTCCATCATGTTTCAGAACATTGCCAATTGTATTCTGGTGCTGGTCTAGGAAGTGAGTAATGCACTGGTCAAATTTTAAAGACACTTTTTTAACCATGTGCTAGATTAGGCAAATGAGTTCCACAAGGGAAAAGAAGGGTGGGCCACACTGTGTGTGCCGCATCAAATGCCAGCACCCAATCATAGTACTGGAATAGAATAGGGACAAATTGCAATCTCCCTCTCATCGGAAAGGGATAAACGTACCCTTTAAACAGACACTCCTTGTTCTGAGTCTCCGGCCCTCCCAGTGAGACATTAACAGAAAGTTCTGGGTCTCTGTCCTGTGTGGTGTGAAGCAATAGAAGATACAACATTCTGATTCTTGGGCCATCAAGTGAGACATTGACAGATAAAAAGTTCTGAGTCTCCAGTCTGAGTGGTGGGAGGCAATAGCAGATACAACATTATGAGTCTCCGGTCTGTCCAGAGAGGCCTTAACAGATACAACCAAATTCTGAGTCTCTGGCCTGTGGTGGAAGTGACAGACACACAACATCCAGAGTCTTCACCCAGCGAGACAATAACAAATACAGCATGTCTCGAGTCTTCATGCCAGAGAGTCAAAAGCGTATTGACCAACCTTTACTGCAAGGTTAAGGAACTTCTGCACCTACTTCAGGGCCTCATCTGCGTGTTCAAGATATTAGAACCCTTTTGGTGCTCCAGGAGATCCACATCCCACAATGCTTTATGTTCAAGGTTGTTTAAAAGTGTTTCAGTTCCTTTCCCCACTACATTGTTTTCCAGCACAACTGGTGGAAGAAGTTACCGCCACCGGACTGCTCACTCGACCACATGGAACGTAAATATCACTGCACCAAATCTCTTTCCTGAGACCCTGGCACTGTTGTATATTATCAGTATATGGTTTTCTAATTTACGTTTGGTGTTATATAGCTGATGCCAGTTAATAGCAAATAATATTTAATGTATTTTTTTGATGTATAATAAGATTATTAACCTTATTAATTTCAGAGAAACAACAGTTTATCTTTGCATAAGATAATGTAACTCTGCCATAGCAACATTCAAGTTAATCACTTACATGTTATGCATCTTACGCATTTTATATCTTTATCGTTCATGGTATTCATTTAGTAGTTGTGTTAGTTACTCATTTAACCTTTTGTAATAAGATCTGTTTTACTACATTTAGCTTTTCTTGTGATGATAATACAGTAAGATGCTCTACAAGTTAGCCGATATCTTACAACTCCTTACGATTTGGTCAGCTAATTTACATAATTTGTATTTGTTCAACAATCTTTGATTGTTCTTTACTGTCAAGGTGAGACTCCTTGACAGTTGCCCCACAATTAAAGAAGAAAAGAGTCATATGACACTTCTCACACTCAGCTTAGGTGACGTGTGGCTAAAATGCAAAACATATTTTGGTGCCATGTCTGAGAACCTCCACAACACTGTGCCTCATCTTCTCTGTTTAAATGTGTAATGAAAATCTAAAGAAACTTCATGCTTTAATAAAATTGAGTAAAATTGGGTCTTAAAATGGAGTCAAAAGTTGATTGGTTTCCCCCACAAGTGAACTGCCCAATGTAATTGGGTTGACAAATGGATAAAGAATAGCATTAAGCAAAATGACAAAGTAAGCATTTGGCAATTAAGCAATTAAGTTTTTCCACATTTTAAAACATTACTTATGTTGGCTTAAACTTTGGGAGGATGATTTTATAGTTATCCTCCTTTAAATAACTATATTACCTGTTCCAGTTGCTTTTGAACCACACTTTGCTGTTCAGTCACATGTTTCAGCTGTTCTGCGTCCTCCTCTGGGAACTCCCGTCCAGATTTTTTTGCAGTCCGCTGTTTTGCAGAGAGGGCCTTTTTAGATTTCCTATGGGCCCCAATCTGGTCCTCTAAAAACTTCTGCTGCATTTGAAGAAGCTGTTGAGTTTCCTGAAGCCACTCCTCATATTGTTTTCTTTGAGAATCATCTGGAAAATAAAAAAAATATTTATGAGATGTCCAGCCTCAACTTTTTTACCTTTACAGTGATTACAATGATAAAATAACATTTACTGTTCAACAACTAATTGGTAACTACTGACACTAGAGAGACAGAGAGAGAGAGAGAGAGAGAGAGAGAGAGAGAGAAAAAAACAAACAAACAAAAAAAAAAACTTACTGACAAACCCTGGTCCAAAGTTAGGGGGATTGGGTCTCGCAATCTGTGGTGGCAACTTTCCATCCTAAAAGTAAATAATTATATATTCCATTAGAACAGGTTTAATGCTGGTGAGAAAAGGTAATATGACTAAATAAACCTGTGGACATACCAAAAAATGTTGTGAAAAACCAGCTGTATCTGGGCCATGTGATCCTGGAATCTGTTGCATTCTGCCACAAAGGAAATCATGGAGAGTACTCAACACACGTAAATATATCATTGACCATTAAAAATGTACCACTGAAAACTGCATGTGGTCACGTTTAGATATAAGTAAAGAATTTGGCCAATGAAGTTAATAAAAAGCTTTTTTGTAATGCTGCAGTAACTGTTCAAAGGAGGCAGTTTACATAGAAAAAAGTGTTTACCTGTTCATAACAATGGGTGTCATACCCATACTGTTCTGTACCATCACTTTGTTGATCCCCTTTAGAGCTACCATCTTTGCCTTCATGATTGGGTCAGTAATTGCATCAAAGTCTACAAAGTAATATAAATCACCACATAAATTACAGGATTGTAATTTGTATATCACATTTATACTCACATTTCAAGTATTCGAGATACTGGAGTAAAAACAAACAAACAAACAAACAAACAAACAAACAAACAACAACAACAAAACTATTATATATAAATATTTAGCCTAAATTCTAAATATTTTATATATAAGACGCTTATTCAGCAACTGTACAATAACTATGCATATAGGACTGCAAGATAAGAGCTGCTGACATTATATACAGTCAAGATTAATCCACTTTATTAATGTACATGTACAAAAATCTCAGTTGAAAAAATCAGTTGGTCTAAGTGGAGCTTAGGCTTACCGATGTTAGGGAAAAAAGGGTCATTTGACCGTTGCCGAATCATGGCCTGCATCTGCCTTTGCTGTTGTTGCTCCTGTCTCTCTTGATCCAGCAGATCTTGAAGAAGAAGGGGCTGCTCATCTAACAGAAGAGGTCTGTTCTGTTGACTCAGTTGCACTTGAGACCCCTGTTGCCCTGTGGCCCCAGGATTGAACATGCCCTGTTGAGATTGTGGGTTTAAGGAATGGGGAACAGGCTGCTGATCTCCAACTAAAGGCAGGTTCAGATCCACTTGTTGTCCATGTGAAGATCCAAACCCTTGAATTGGTACCTGCTGGTTCTCAGACTGCATCAAATTTGGGTTACCTAAAATTGCCCCTTGGGTTAGAGGTGGATCTACCCTGTGCCCCATTGTTACTCTAGGGTTTATCCCGTGATCTTGGGATTGTCCTTGCAGCATCACCATACTCATGTTTGAGCCAAGATTAGTCTGGGCATCAGCATCACACGAGACAGGAGAAATTATGGATTCACTCCTAGTTTCATCTAGTTTTTCCTTGATCAACAGGCTTGACAACACTGGAGCAGATCCAGGTTGTACATCTGCACAAGACTCCTCAAACAGAACAGAGACATCTTGACCACTTTTACTACTCATAGGTTGATGCTCATCCACTGAGGTTCCAAGACCTTGGCTCTCAGTTTTAATAGTTCTTTCAAACTGAGAATCCAGGACCTCTTTTGACAGACTGTTTTCTAGTTTGACATTACTAGGACCTTGTATGGCCTCTGATTTAGGTTGAGCTAAGGACATACCTTCGCATCTGGAATTTCTTTTTTCAGACAAGGCCTTCTGAAGATCTGAGGTATACCCATGGTCATCTTCTATGTGATCACTCAGATCCAGTTCTTCATTAAACATATCTTTTTTGTCTCCAAGGTTCTCAGGATCTGCATAAGCAATAAGATCAAACTTTCCAGATTCCAGAAGATCATCAAGATGAAGGTCATTTGTTTCCAGGTCTAAATCTTTGCCATCATCTGCATCAAGGTTTAGGTTGTCCAGGTCCTCGTCAACCAGGTCTTTGACCTCCACGTCATCAAGGTCCTTCACAGCAGAGTCATCTGTTTCTAGCTTCTCAACACCATCACTACATGGCAATGGAATTTCCTCTGTTGGACCAGAGGTTGTGACAGGGAGTAGTGCAGATTCGCTGGGAGTAACTGAATCACTACTGACCGAATGGCTAAGTGGTGCTGCCAATGCAGTCTGTTGTGGAACTGTATTTGTATGGTGATGAAGATTATCCATATTAGTTGAAGTCTGCATGTGACTGACTGATGCTTGTCGTGACATGCCCAACATCGGATCCACAATTCTGGGACCTTGGTTTCCAGTAAATGCCATATTTTGGCCTCCTATGAAGCCATGAGGGAGTCTCTGAGGATGATTAGGATGATCCAAAGCATTAGGTGGCCCAAAAGGCAGTCTGACTCTGTTCTCTGGAGCCCTGTGACAAAGTTCAATAAATGGTTGACCCATAATATTATGTTGTTGCATTGGAAGACCACGTGGTGGAAAATGCTGGGGAAGGCCCATCTGATGATTATTGCCTATTGGCCTAACAATGTCAACAGAAAGAGGTCGTCTCATGTGTGGTGGAATATTGTCAACCATTGGTCCACCTTGTATCTGGTGAGGGGGCCTGAGGAACTGTTCTTGGTTTGGAGCTCCAGGAGGAAATCCAAATCTGGAAAGAATTAGGTTTGAAGAGAACTTGAACATGAAATGAATTACTAGTTTGACACAACAATTGATGGAGAAAAAACACTTACCTTTGTCCTTGCGGTCTCATGCCCATGTTGTTCAGGTCTCTGGGGAATGGTGGTCGGGAGCACTGGGGTTCATCAGACATGGACCCATGTTGATCAGCAAGGAAAGTTCCAGGAAA
Organism: Anabarilius grahami; assembly: GCA_003731715.1. Lineage (NCBI taxonomy): Eukaryota > Metazoa > Chordata > Actinopteri > Cypriniformes > Xenocyprididae > Anabarilius > Anabarilius grahami. The sequence goes on along the minus strand of RJVU01019258.1, from coordinate 6,923,954 downwards.
TCTTTGTCCAGCATGAACTGGTGATGATCTCATAGTACCTGGATAAGGAGGTGGGGGTCTACCAAAAATATCATTCTGAGGTCCAGAAATGTCCTGTGACCAATGCCTTGGAATCCCAGGTGCAGCAGTAGCAGTTGTCTCCTGAAGTCCCTTTTCTTGTCTGATTGCACTTTTCTGCTGCTGCTGTTTAAGAATTAACTGTCGTATTCTTTGGCGCTAAAAAGGGGCAATAACAGTATACAATCAATATCATGTCATTAAAAAACATAAAAATAGATAGGGTAGCATTCTCTAATAAAAAAAAAATACTTAATATGTTTTCAGACCTGTCTAATTTTCTCTTCAGTCTCTCCAAGTGGTGGCTGCATTGTGTTCTGTGAATCCGATGGGTTGCCTGTGTTTACTGAAACATCATGTGGCAATCTTTCCCCTGTTTGTGAACATGACGTTAGTGAAGCTTGTTCAAATGGATCATGAATAGGTGTCTGGTTAGGATTTGTCTGTTGTAGGGAGAGACCTTCTGAAATGACAGGATGTTTGGGGGTTTGAGAATCAGGGGCACAGGGACGAGCAAATGGGTCCTGCATCCTTTGTGTTTGATGGCCAAGTGGATCTGTTTGATGGGCCACAAAGTTTACTCTGGGATTTGGTCTGGAGAAGGCTTCCGGGCCAGCTCCTGGACGTGGGGTACCAGGGGGTTGAGAATATGGGTCGGGAAGAACTGGCCTTGGTGTTCCTGGTGACTGATCATAAGTTTCATTTTTGACTGGCCTAGGAGTTCCAGGAGGCTGTGAAAAGGGATCTGAGGTTCTCTGATTACTTGGTGATTTAGGGTATCTCTCTCCGGGAGAAGGCCTTGGAGTACCTGGCATCTGAGCATATGGATCAATAGCATGAGATGGAGATTGTCTGTGACTATTAGGTTGTGACTGAGAAAACTGATCAATTGTTGCAGTTCTAGGTGTGGATGGTGGCAATGGATATGGATCAGAGTGTGGTCTTGGGGTACCAGGCATCTGGGCATATGGATCATGAGGTCTTGGAGTACCAGGAGGCTGAGCGTATGGATCAGGCATTTGTTGAGGGTAATCTGGTCTAGGTGTAGATGGTGCCTGTGAATATGGATCTCGTTGAGGGTGTCTGCTCATGGCCAATGGTTGGGCAAAAGGACCTCCTTGTCCTGGACGCATCATTCTGCCCTCATTACTGAAACCATCTCCCATTGATGGATGAGGTGTGAGAGGCTGATGTGAATAAGGGTCAGAGTGTTGAACTTGAGAGAAAGTGTCAGATGACCCCCTTCTCATGCCTTGCTGCCCTGCGCTGAATGATTCTTGCTGTAACTGGGAAGGAGGCATGGGTGTTTTGAACACTGGCACAGATCCAGACTCATTACTCCCTGGAATAGGTGTTAACAGTGGCCTAGAGTAGGGGTCAGAAAGAACCATGCGGCTATGGGCCATGCGCTGGTACACTTCTGTTCTTTGGCCTGGCCTGGAAAAATTGTCTCCAGGTATGACATTACTGATGAAGTGTCGTCCTTGTTGCTCAGATAATGGTACTGGTCTAGGTGGACACATAGGTTTCACAAATGGGTCTGTTGGTCGAGGTGTGTCTGGAGGCTTTGCATATGGGTCGGTGCTGGCGGATGTTGGAGACCCAAAGGAGTCATGGGCTGGTGAGGGCCTACTCTTTTCTTGCATGTCAGAAAAAGAACCTCTGCGAGGCATGCTTGACCCAGATGGTGGTGGCCTCGGGGTTCCCACCATTTTGCCATATGGATCCCATGGAGAGGAAGGACGGGATCCAGATGATTCAGGTGAAAACATCTGAGGAGACTGAGGCTGAGATGAGGGTCCCTGTGGGTACTGAGTGTCATGGGTAGGGGTCTTTGCTGTGGATGAAGGGGGTGGAAGTTGTGGACGCAGAAATACATCATCTGTTGATGCACCTGATGTTGCAGTTCCAGGCATTTGAGTCCTTGTAAAGCCATCTTTGGGGGTTAATTCTTGCAAAGGAGAAGTGTTGCCACTACTGGTTTGAGTTGTCACTGGACTTTGACTACCACTGTTAGAGGTGTCTCCACTGAATTGCTGTTGTTGCTGCTGTTTCTGAAGTTGCTGCTGCTCACTTTTAACTTGTTCTAACTTTTGTGTGGCTTCAATTTTTGCCTGTTGTTTGCTCTTTTGTCTCATTTGCTGCCATAGAAAAAAGAAAAAAAGAAATAAGATACGAGTTAATTAAGCCAATGCACTTATATATTCCCCTAGTGGGTCTTGTGGGTCAGATGAGTGCCAGAACTGTACCTCAACCTGAGATCCTAAGAATGTTGAATGTAATGTCTAAAAAGTGTGACCGTACAATGACCAGTTACATGCATATGCATAATAAAATATAAACATTATACTTATTTACCATTTAATTTTTAAAGCAACACTGACTTACACTGTTATTTCCACTTACAATGTCTCAAAGACTAAGATGCAAAGCTTTGTCATATGTCCAGGCATACTGCATTTCATTCTGAGAAATGAGCATCCCTGAATTCACATCCTATAATAAATGCCTAGACTGAATTCAAAATGGCTATTAAATAACTAATTGTGATTAAAGATTTTTTAAACTGTTTTACACAACAGTCTTAAAAGGTTAGTTCACCCAAAAATGAAAATTCTATCATTAATTACTCACCCTCATGTCGGACCGTAATAATTTAATTCATCTTTGAAATGCAAATTAAGATCTTTTTGATTAAATCTGAGAGCTTTCTATCCCTCCTTAGACAGCCTGCGCAAATGAAACTTTGATGCTTCAAAAAGTTCATAAAGAGATCATAAAACTAATCCAAATGTATTGAGCGGTCTAATTCAAATTTTCTGAACAGACACGATCGCTTTATCTGATGAACAGGGTGAGGGTGAGTAATTAATGACAGAATTTTCATCTTTGGGTGAACTAACCCTTTAAAATCTAGCATTTGCAATGAAACATCCCATGGGATGTCAATCACCTGTCTGAACTTCCACTCTTGTTCATGCTCAGATTCTTTGTGCTTGAGCGGATCCTTGAAGAGCAGCTCTGGGTCCATGGGAACACTGGGATCAAAGGGATCAACTGGCTGCTGCTGTTGCTGTCTTTTCATTGTGTCATTAGACAACTGAACTTTGTTTATACGAAGGGCTGCTCGGTTGTCTCTAGCCTTTTGCTAGTGGGGTAGAGCCAAGTGAAAAAGTCAAAACTTTTGATATAAATACAAAACTATATAACAGGGCTATTCAACTGGCGGCCCGCGGGACAATTCCAGCCCGCCAATCATCTTCATCCGGCCCGTGGGCACCCACACCACTAATCCTACCCAAGACTACCAAGCGTATTATATGCATGCCAAAACTCATTTTAGTGTATATTTTCTACGAGATTACACGCACGTACTATTGATGCGCATTCTCATGTGATCGGGTTGGGTGGCCGCAATGGCGCCTGCAGCTGCACTGTTCGTACCATGCACGCTCCTCCATTCCAATATTCCATGCGAATATTTCAGCAGTTATTATGCGTGTCCCGTATTTCTGTCGGGTGAACCAATCTATGCCAATCATTCGTGAATTAATCATTCTTTTGTCTCGATTCTTTCTTTTCCGCGAATTGGCCAAACGTGCTTGCATAACAATCTGAAACTATTTGGATTCATTCGGACCGCTCTGTCACTGAATCATCTGATGTTGTTTCTCGTTCAGTAACAACAAATACAGAACAAATAGCGCTGTTTTCAGGCATTTCACTAGTTTACTTTGAACTACGCAGCACAGCACGAAAGCTTAAAGGAGTTGCATTTATTCCATTACATCCAGTAAGAAACATTTCAATTCGACACACACCTCTCGGTTTCAAATCACAAAACACTACTCGATGATTAAACTAGTTTTAAATCAGATGAAACAGCCTCAACATTCCCAACAATGAGGAAAACAGGTGAAACGTGCCATGAATGAAGACTTTTAAATCCCCAAATCACCACACAAAACATTTATCAAGATCAAATGTGGAATATTTATATTGAATACCATGTTGTAGCCATTTATATTGCAATATATTTATTAGGTTGGTAGGGGAATAATTCATTTCTTTGTGAAGGTGTGTAGAGTTTTTACCTGCATTTAGGCGTTTTTAATAGGCCTATATAACATATCATAATATAATATAATTTGACAGTGGTAGTGAGTAGCCATGTATGGTTTTACCTGTGGTTACCAATCTCACTGTCAGAATATTTTCATTTAAGCCTATATTAATTATAGATAAAATAATTCTTACCAATAAGACCCCCCCCATCCTCAACTTTTTGCTTTGATAATCCAGCCCTCGAATGAAACTACTTGAATAGCCCTGCTATATAACATTAGGATTTATTAGGATTAATAAAAGAGCATCTTACCACATAAGGTGCCCTTTCCTGAGAACTAGCTTTCCTCCATAACTTTGCAATTTGCTTCACTCTAGTTGCCCAATCTGTGAAAAAAGTCAGATGGTTGGTCTCTAACTTGACTCAAGTTGGCAATTCTACTTGAGGAGGACAATCCATTCACCTGGAAATTCATCTTGAAGGTTCGGGAAATTCATATTGGTATAAAGAACAGGAGCCACAGTGGCCATTTCACCAAGCGTTTCCTCTTTCTCCCACTTTAAGGTGCTCCTCTGAGCATTGGACATGGTGTCAGTCTCCACATCTGGTGGAGGGACAGATCCAGGCACGGGAACAGGAGAAGCCCAAGGATCAATCACATCACCCCCTATCTGGCTGAATTTCTTCTCCCTGTAGTGACACATCAAGCCATTAAGTGTCTTTTTTCACAAGCCACAGGAACTATATAGATTTTTAAACGGAAATGCCAGTACCAATCTATGTTACTCAGAATCTGAATTCACTCACCTCACATTTTCTGGAAAAGGCATGCGATGGATGGAAGAAAATGTGCCAGACACTCCAGCTCCAGGAATCATGGGGTTTGGAGGAAAGTGGGTGTTTGGCCCCATCATGCCATTCATCATAGGCATGCGTGGGAACATTCTACCAGCATCTCCTGCAAATGAGACCATGGAGAAACATGCACTCTCGTAAGCTGTGTACCTTACATGTGATACTCAAGCACAGAACAACATTACATCTGTGTGGTTTATTTGACTGTTCATAATGAAGAGATAATGCAAACAACTTGATACCTGGGTTCTGGAGAGACATTGCTGTGGCTGAGGCATCGGGGGCAGTGTTGGGCGGATGAAGAAGTTGAGGTGGCTGACTGGCACTTGGACTGAGCACTGCTGTGAATAAGTCTTCCACATCCTTACCCTCCAGTTCTAAATGGAATGAATAGTATGTATAACATAAATATACATATCTGAAATAATTTTTTTTATTTGGTTGATTTACCAATTTGAAAATAGGTAGAGTATTTTTTTAAGAATTTGGTGAATACTGTTAAAAGTTAAAATTGATGCATTGAATTTACATTGTCAGAGCATGACGCATAATGAAGAATCAATGCATTTTTACATCTCTAGCTAATACTGCATGAATACAAACTTGTGCTGAAATATCCAGCAAGACATTTTATCCAGTTTTCTAAATAGGATACATTTTCAGCAAAAGAGTGAATGACATTTAAAACATCTGCTCTTTTGCAGTATGTTGTCAAAATATTTTAGAAAGCAACAAACCTGGAATTTTGTAGAGCTTACTCAGAATGGCCCCTGTAAACAAGGAAATATAATTATAAGTAGGCTATTAATACAAAATCAAACAAAGATGACTCAATTTATCACAGCATAGTAACCAAGACAGTTACAGCACTAAAGATGTAACCAACCATTTTTCAGTTATTGTATTTCAGTCTGCAAACAATAATCACAATTGACAAGGGAGAAAAGCTGCTAGGAAAATTATTTGTTTGCGAAGGAAGGAACAAGAAATATTCTTCATGTAATATGATTACAGGGGAACTATTATGCAAAATCCACTTTTATAAGGTGTTTAAACACAGATGTGTGTCCACAGTGTTTGAAAACGACCAGCCTATAATGGTAAAAATCCAACCACTCCTTTTTTTAGAATTCCCATAAATCATAAACAGTCTCTCCAAACGCACGCTTCCAGATTTCCCTCTACTCTTACGTAAGAGTAGGGAAGCCTGGTGATGACTGGTGATTGATCACTGGTGACAATCTGCCCTATTAGCATAGATACCGCCCTGAGAGAGCTGCATCAGTCTGCCATTTCTGTTTACTTGCTGTAGCAGCTGGAGATGTACAATGTCTGTGCAAAAAACATTTACAAATGTTATTGGATGTACCAATGAACATAATAGTCTCCATAGACTCCAGACATCTGAGCCACTGAGGACACAGTGGTTGAATTTAATATATGAAGGAAATGTACCGACGAAAGTCGGTGAAGTCTTTTTACGCCGGTGTGACGATTTGTGCTACCCGCTCAGATTTTGCTACCTCCCATTAAAACAGTAGATAGCGCAATGCAAATATAGTGTTGGTAACAGAACACGGTCAGAACACCGGACTGCTTCATAAACGAGGGTCAGTTCAACAGTGGATTTGCATGTGATGATTTGAATCAAATCAACTCTACAACCACTACAAAAATGTATGCACTAACCATTCAGAAACATCCAGTTGCATTCTCTCAATCAGCCTCCAACTCCGGTTTGAACATGTAAGGCTGAACATCACTACTGATAATTTCTGACATTTTGGCTGCGTGAGATTCTCCAGTTGTTGTTGTTGTTAAGCTGTTAAAGCTCCACCCTCTTCTGGAAAGGGCGCCAGAGGCAGCAGCTCATTTGCATTTAAAGGGACACACTCAAAAACGTTTTTGCTCACACCCAAATAGGGGAAGATTTAACAAGCTATAACAAATGATCTGTGGGGTATTTTGAGCTGAAACTTCAAAGACGCATTCTGGGGACACCAGAGACTTGTATTTTGAAGAGGGGCATAATAGGTGCCCTTTAATATTTTAATAAGATGATGCCAGATATCAAAATCAAATTTATGAGAAAATCGATCAGATATCTGTGATAAAAAAACGCATGTCACACACGCACATTTAAAGCTGCATTCTGCGATTTTTGGCCCTCTAGCAGTTAATAAACAGAACTGCATGCGTCTTGCGGAAGAACATTGTAGCCGGAGCTACTTTTCTCAGTGTATGTCTATGGCGAGTCACGCAGTTACTGTGATACTCTGCGGCGGGTCCTACCAGTCCGGTCTGAAATAGTCCGAATATAAACACTTATTATAAGTGTACCATAATGATTCAGGGTAAGACAAAAACACGGTTTGGAAAATGGATTCATGTTGTACATTCTCATTATATAATTTTTGTCAATTTTAAACCAAACGGACAGCAGCTTTAAGCATCTTGTTTTCCTTTTAATGGTAGTTGGCAAACCCACTTGAAGGTGCTGTGTAAAATGAAGGATCGGGCTTAGGATAGCCGATACGATCAGTAAAAAAAAATAAAAAATGCTCAATTGGACACGATACAGATCCTTAAGATTGGCTCAGGACAGCCAAGCAAGGATAACATATGTAATTCAGATGTGGTGTATTGTGAGAAATGCAGCACAAAAAAAGAGAATTGTTTTCATTGAAAAGAAAAAAAAAAAGAAAAGAAAAAATCCATTAGCAAAGTGCAAGTAACATGACTCTTACCATCAGAAACCATCTTGTCCAGCTCAGGACTCAGTATTACATCCAGAGGTTCTTCCTGTAGTGGCCTAGACCCTCGAGAAGGGCCAGGATGAGGGGAAGCTGACTGATCATCTGGTAGGGTGCCAATGTCCAAACCAGCTAGGAGAGAAAGTTAAACAGCTAGTCTCAAACTTAGTTTCTTAGAGCTGTCATTCTTTAAACACCTAAATCAGTTGATACACAACTTATTTTATACTGTGTCTTTGCTACGATAAGAAAGTAAAAAAAAAAAAAAAGCAGAGGGAGACTGAGGACTGATACTTCATGTCATGGTAAAATGAGGAAAAGTTTTTTTCTCTCTCTCTCTCTCTTTCTTTTATCCTCTCAACCAACTCAATTTTCCAAGAAACAGTAACCTAATTAGTGTTGCCTGCTCAACTGAGTGTGATAAAAGCCCCTTAAAAAAATTGACGATTTCATCATTGCACATCATTTCCCATTAGCATATCTGAGAGCTTAAATCAATGAAAAAGCAAGCAATTGCAATGATTAATCATAATAAATGTCATCAACATAAAAAAGTCAGCTTTGGAAAGCTTGGCAGAGCCGCTGTATTTAGACCGCTGTATTTTTATGTTGTATAGACAGTGCAGGCTTCCGTGTTCTCATCAGAATCCCGCTCAGTATTGGCCGACGCTGTTCATGTGAGCAGCACGACGCATGCGTGTGATGCTGATGCAGGAGCCGGCATTCTGATGTAGGACATGGAAGCCTGCACTGTCTATACAATGTCAACAGTGTAAGAGACTGACAGGGAGAGACGAAATTGTTGAATAAAATCTTTATTTTTGTTTTGTTTTTACGCACAAAAAGTATTCTCGTAATTAAAGGATTAGTTCACTTTTAAATAAACTTTTCCTGATAATTTACTCACCTCCATGTCATCCAAGATGTCCATGTCTTTCTTTCTTCAGTCGAAAAGAAATTTAAGTTTTTGATGAAAACATTCCAGGATTTTTTTCCATATAGTAGACTTGAATGGGCACCAAACAGTTGAAGGTCAAAATTAGTTTCACTGCAGCTTCAAATTGTTCTACAAGATCTCAGATGAGAAATAAGGGTCTTATCTAGTGAAACCATCACTAATTTTCTGAAAAAAAATTGAAAATTATATAAGTTTTAACCATAAATGCTCATCTTGAACTAGCTCTCTTCTTCTTCTTTATTAGAATTCCGGCAGTGTAGACACTGCTAAGTGTATTACTGCCCTCCACAGGTCAAAGTTTTGAACTAATTTTTATATGCAATATGCAAGTATATAACAATTAGTTCAAACTTTG